>NDGN011447858.1:0-20253 GCA_002564285.1 Tympanoctomys barrerae
TTATTGAAACTGTCCTACCAATTTGGTTTGAAACTGTCTCGTTGCTATTTGCTTCTCAGTAAAATTATGGGGGGAAAAAAAAGATGAGGGACATCAATGAGTACTTATTAGACCCAATACTGTGCCAGGGAGGAGGAGGAGAGAAACCCAAGAGAAACAGGCGCCCCTCCTTGTCACCTCTGAACTTACCCATGACAGAATTCAATGACAGCAGCTTTCTAGTCATTGCCAGAAAAGCAGATAATTGGAAACCTCTTTTAAAGTATTTTCCTGGGTATATGTAGTGGCACACAGGGGCGCTACTAGCATGTAGTATTCGGTATTCGGTCTCCACTCCTCTTGCCTCTGGAACTCACAACCGTGAACGCTGGTCACATGCTTCCCAGTGACAGAAAGCCTAATGGAGAGGGTCTATGCTGGCGAGGATTTCTGGCGGGTCACCAAGACTCTTAGCTATGGATTGTCTCTGTTCTTCCTAGAAGCTCAGTTCTTCTTGTGTGCATGACAGGAGCCCTGTGGTGGGGGCTGGGGACCAGCAGTGATCCAGGCCCCTGGGGGCGAGGAAAGCTGGCTCTGGCCTGCACTCAGGCCCCATCTACTAGGATGCTATTTTGAAGTAACCAAACCGCTTTTTTAAAGCCTGTTTTGTCTGTCCTTTGGCCAGTTGAGAAGTACTTATTTCTAGTGGTCCTATACTCTGCGCAGGTGTAAATCTACCTGCTCCCTACATGTGACCAGGACTTGCCTGCCATCTGACCAGGAGCCTCTTGGCTCTGGACAGGATGAGGGGATGGGCGTTGTGTCCCAGAAGTCGGCCTGGGTACCCAGCCTGACTCAGGAGCTCACCCAGACAAGGTGAGCTGGGGCCTGTGGGTGTGGGCCTCAGTCATTCAGCAGATGCCTGCTGAGGTGTAGGGAGATCGGAGGCGAGCGGAGCGGTGTCTCCACAGGCACTGGTGCTCGAGTCCAGCGGACATGTGCCT
Source organism: Tympanoctomys barrerae (assembly GCA_002564285.1). Classification (NCBI taxonomy): domain Eukaryota; kingdom Metazoa; phylum Chordata; class Mammalia; order Rodentia; family Octodontidae; genus Tympanoctomys; species Tympanoctomys barrerae. Next base: position 984 of record NDGN011447858.1, read on the forward strand.
ACTGCCAGCTGAGGTCACGCAGGGTGCTCGGGGCGCCTGTGTGCAGGAGGGTGGCACGTGGGGACGCACTGAGGATGGCCTAGTTAGAATCTGCAAAGGATGGGCCGGGAAGATAGCTCAGTGGCATAAATGCCTGCCTGGCAAATACAAGGTCCTGAGTACGATTCCCAGTACTGAAAAAAAAAAAAAAAAAAAACTGGAAAGGTAAGAGGCAGCCCAACAAATCCATGCAAACAAAACTTCCCTGGGGCCTTGGAAAAGCAGTGGCTGCAGGCAGAGGGTGAGGGTGAAAAGGGAGGGTGACACCGCCCTGTCATAGGAGAGAGGAGCCTGGCTGGGCACAGGCAGGGCACGGGACCCCTGTGGTGCAAGAAGCCGAGGCTTGGCCAGTGGCGTCAGTTGTCAGGTCTACAAAGACCAAAGTCACAAAAATAAGACTTCGGCCTCTACCCTGCCTCCAAGGTCACCAAAAAAGCAGTGGGACAGTGCTCCGGGTAAGGAAAGAACCCCCTGTGGGCCACACACTCGCACGGGGCTCCAGGAACTTGAGCTCTCCAGTGGCTTCCCTCCTCCACCACAGCTCTTCCTAGGTTTCCTACCTCACCCCGGAAAGCCCCACTTCCCACAGCCGGTCAAGCTCTGCGTGACGGGGCCCCACCTGGCTTCCCGCTGTGTGCTTTGCTGGCTTCTCGCACAGTGTGTGGCTAAGCAACAGCGACATGGAAAAGCAGATGCTGGAAAAAGGAGCAGGACCCAGCAGATGCACTGGGAAGGTGGGCCAGGGTGACGACAGGGAGACCACAAGTAGATGGCAAGGGAGGCCCCTGGGGGTTTGGAGAGCACCAGCTTTTACAGCGAGTGGGACTTACCAGAGGAGGTCAGCAAGAGAAGAGAGCCAAGGACATACAGGTAGGCCATCTTTTGAGAAGTTTTTGGGGGAAGTTAAAGAAGTGGAGTTGATATCTGTTATGAAAATACTATGTGTGGTGCCAGCGAGAGCTCAGTGGACTAAGCGCCTGCTTAGGCAAGTGCAGGGAGCAGGGTTTGATCCCCAGCACCACGTGCCATGCCAGCCCTGCTCCCAGGCACACTGAACTGGCCACCAAAATTGGGCATGATGGCGCATGCACTGGGGAGGCTGAGCACAGGAAAATTACTGAGTCCAAGCTGCATAGTGAGACCCTATACCAAATACATTTAGGGAAAAAAAAGAAAATACCATGTTTGGATTTTATCAAAAAAGATTGAATGAAAGAAAAATGCTGTTGGGGTAGGGGAGAGTGGGGACAATCATCAGGGACAGTCACCAGGACCTAGTAGAAAGGACAGAGTGAGGCCGAGGATCTGAACACATGAAGGAAAGGCAAGGTTAAGCGTGCCAGCATAGTCAGAAATATATGAGAGCTGGCCCTGGCGGCGCACACCTGTAATCCCAGCGCTCGGGAGGCTAACGCAGGAGGATCCCTGTGAATTCAAGGCTGGCCTGGGCTACATAGAGAGTTCAGGACCAACTACAAAGTGAGGTGCCGTCTCAAGTCACAAGGGGCAATTTTTAAAAATACGTGGCAGCAGGGACAGGCCTGACCGCAAGAGACCGTGAGTTTACAGTGGAGGGGGTGTGAGGGTACCCCAGCCAGCACTGGCCCTGCCTGGGTGACAGCACTCACAGAAAAAGCAGAGTTCGGCGGCCTAGGTGATTCCAGGTAAGTGTGACAAATGGGGCTGAGGTACAGGTTTGTAGAGGGATTGCTTCAGGGCACGGGGAGGCAACTGGGTAGGAAAAGAAGGAAGACAGGACGGGGGGTAGGGGAAGTTTAAGGTGACTCAGAACGCCAGATGTCAAGGAGACAGCTGGAAGTGGGGCCATGCGCCTGGCTAGATGCCTCACACTGGAAATACAGAGGGAGAGGCGAGGGCAGAGGCCTGACAAGTTCCGGGATCGAGGGCAGAAGGGAAGGTGTGGCCGCAGCAGGAGACACCAAGGAGCCAGGGTGCCAGGGGGTCACAAAACCTGGAAATGGGGCTTACAGATAATGCCCGCAGGGGCATACACCGAGCCATCCCACACCCGTGGAGCTCTGTGACCTGTTTCTGCAAAAGGAAGGACAGTGGTCAGGAAGGGACAAAACGCAGAACTGCCTCTCCCAGCTTGACAGTGGCCTGCGGAGCAGAGGGCAGCATCCCCAAGAGCACTGCAGTCAGCTGCAGGAGAACCAGAGGAGGCTGGGGAGACAGCTCAGCGGTCCAAGCAGGCCCTGGCAAGCACATGCTGCGCTGGCACTGAAACCGGGCGTGGTGGTGCACACCTGTACTCCCCACCTGTAACCCCCGAGGAGCCTGAGACAGGAGGATCACCATGAGTCCCAGCTGCGTAGTGAGACCCTGTATTAAAAAAAGAATGAAAGAACCAAAGGAAAGGCTGGGAAGTAGGAGCTCTGCCCATGACTGACGTCCCTGCCTCAGGTGAGGGGTAGAGGAAGAGGGAAGGACAGGATTCTTCACCTCATTTTACACCTAGAGAAGGTGACATGTGGGCCAGGCAGGGGTGGTGCAGGTTTTTGGGGCACAGACCCGGAAAAATCACGTGTCTCCAAAACTTAGCTCGGGCCTCAGCTCCTCCTGGAAACTGTCTCTAGTTTCATTCATTTGCTTTAAATGCCCTTCGGGGAATACCGTAGCCTGGTCTTCACCACGTTACTCATCTCCCCATTTTTCTGTCTTCCCACCTGGCCCATGAGCAGCGGAACACCTGCGTGTTAACTCACGCGCAGTTTCCTTCACCGGGAAGTGTTGTGCTGCCCACTGCTGTACCAGGATGTGTAGAGTGTAGGAACATCCGCCACATGGGTGGTGGGTAGGCAGGAGGGTGGCTTCCAGTTTCAGTCCTGAGCTGGGTTAAGTACTCAAAGCTGCATATGACTCACACACCTGTCATCCCAGCACCCTGAGGCTGAGGAAGGAAGATTTCTCGGAGTTCAAGGCCATCCTGGGTTACTACACAGTGAGACCCCCGTTTAAAGAAAACAAAAACAAACCCTGTATATTAAAATCACTAATACATTTTCACTGAAAAGCAGAATAACTAATTCTGAAGAAGACAGGAAAAATCCCTTGCTCCGAGGAATTTCCAATCTAATGGAAGGATTCCAGCTCGTATGGACTTTATCAACAGCAAAAAGCAAAACATAAGGACAGGTCCCTAGAACTGTCACAGTGTCGACCTTCTTTATAGCTGTGACATGAGCACGGTGCAGGCATACCTCCTTTCACTGCTTTGCTGATTGGTTTGGAGGGGACTGTGTTGATTCTTTGGTGCAGAAGTTTGTGACAGCCTTGCGCTGGGCCCGTCTGAGGGCCCCAGCTGCCAGGTGTCCGGGTCCACTTTCTGTCCCCCCTCTTCTGGTTGCTGCTCCGTCTGCTGCAGTGCTCCGTGAGGGGTCCTCTTCAGTGTTGCCGTTCTATTTGGAGGTGTCTCACGCCCCAGCGTAAGCGGGAAAGCATAGACACTGTCCCGGTGCTGACTGCTCCACCCTCTCGGCGTGCCTGTCTCTGGCCCTCTCCTTGGGCTCCCGACTTCCAGAAAGAAAAATACTGAAGTTAAACCACCACTGCCCCCACGAGGGCCACAACATGCGTAGCGGAAAGCAAGACTCACCAGCCTCTTGCGTCAAAAGTTGGAGGGCTGAAGCTTCCCGAGGAAGGCCTGTTGAAAGTCCAGAAGGCCGAAGCCAGGAAGACCTCTTCCACCCACTGTGAAGAGCAGAGAAAAATGAGTGGAAAATCAGGAGGCTTCTCAGCATCCACAGGACAAAGTGAAGCAACGCTACTGCGGAGGCGGACAGGGTTTCATGCCAGGCTAGAAGACTGGCCCGCAGAGCTGCGGAAGCTGCAGGAGGAAACTGCAAGCTGGCACAGGTGGCCCCTGAGGCTAGGAAAGAAGCCGCTGTGAAAGGACGGAGCGAGAGAGAAGGAGGCCAAGTTATGGTATATTTTTCGCACTCATTTTTATTGGCACGCATTTGCAGTACACAGTGATGACATCCCTCCCCTGGAGTCAGTCCGGGGACACATATCTCTTTTTCTCCTCCCCTTTCCCTCTTCCCGGTCCTCCTCCATCTCTCCCTCCGCTTCCACTTTGAGAAAGACCTATCTCCCTACTTCCTGTCAGCTACTTTTATCTTGGCAAATTGCAAACCTGCGTGCGAGGGCCACAGGCATGTCACCACACCCCCTGCAATAAAGTATTTTAAAATAGGCTCTGCATACTTTTTTTAGTACAGGGTAAATGAAGTTCTACGTAGACTATAACATTAAAACATTCTTATGATTTGCTTTATAACGATAACTGTTTAACACTGTGCCCTGAATCTGTATCCACACTAAGCCTGCACCTAGAAAATGTTTGATGTCCAGCAGATGATGTTGAAAGCTAACAAGAAAATATTCAAGGATCTACAACTCACAGGCGGGAAGAGAGATGTGTTTAACACGATCCCTCATCTGGTCCTTCTCACTTTGCCCTCCCACTTTACACGGACAAGTCCCACCTCCACCCTTCTAGCACTGCCTGTGCATCTGTGTGCCGGCCACTGTGCTGCATTTCTCTAAATCTCTGTCCTGCTTCCCTCTCTGCTCAGAAGTTTTGAAAGGGCTCCTAGCATTTAAAAAAGTAGCTTCCAACTTTATGGTTCAGGATGGCCCCAAATAATGGGGTTAAGATGCAAATTTCTAGACTTATTCAGCGCAGGGTCTAGATCCGTTTTTCTGAGGTCAGTCTCTGTGGTATGCATTTTAAGAATATTCTAAAAGGCAGAGGCAGGAGGATTCTGAGTTCAACCCTGGGCATCTTAGTGGCTGAAGGGCATCTTTTTCAAAATACATTTTAAAAAGTAAAAAATGGGCTGGGAACATAGTACTTATGCTTAATCCCTAGTACTGAAAAACAAACAAACAAAAAAACCAAGCACTCATAGACAAAGAATCGAGAAAGCACTCTCACCTTTTATGCAGGAGAGCCCAGGGTCACACATAGAGAAACACCGCTGCAGCATCAAATGCGGAGGCGCGCCTTGCATGAGCGGTCCCTGTCGCCGTTCCTGCCTCATGTCCTCCGCCCTCTCGGGCCTCTTCTGCTTCCACCCCAGCTTTCCCCCTGACCTGCGCTGCGCTCTGTCTGTACAAAGCTGCACCCCGAGCTGCTGAGCAGCTGCTGAAGTCTACCTGCTGGGGCTCCCTCGGAGGCCCGGGGTGCACTGTGATCTGCAGTGCCACAGCCCTCCACATCCGTGTGGATGCCTATGCCCATGTGTGCATGGCTCTGTGTGTGTGTGTGTGTGTGTGTGTGTGTGTGTCCCTGAATACACACTCAGAGATTTCACAGTTCTTGTAGACACTGGACATCAACATTTGGCAAGTTCTCCTACATCGCAAACGCCTTGAAGTTAGGGACCCTCCATCTGAGTGTCTTCTGTGGGACACAGGAGAGGTTGAACCCCTTCAGAGGCACCCTAAGTCATATGGCCAACAAAATGCCCATTCAGAATCTGAACTGTCTTCGAACTCCAGATATGGACATTTTTCCAGGCACTGCTCTGCCTTTTCAATGACCCAAGCGCTTGTCACTTTCCATAGTGTTGTGCCTCAACTGTAGTGTTACGTGTTACTTCATATTTCAAAGATCGCGAGAGCCCAGTGTGGGAAGGCTGAGGCAGGAGGATCACTGTGAGCTGAAGGCCAGCTTGGGCAACATACATGTCAAGGCCATACCAAGATACGCATCAAGATCCTGTCTCAAAAAATCAAATCCCCCCCCCCAAAAAATGAGAAAGACTTGGGTGTGGTGGCATATGTCTGTAATCTAGTGCTCTGAGAGGCTGAGGCAGGAAGATTGCAAATTTGTCCTCAGCCTGAGCAACTAAGTAACTTAGATCTTGTCAGAACACAACACAACACAGGGGAAATAATAAAAAGGGCTGGGGATGTGGCTCCCTGTGAAGGTCCGGGGTTTAATCCCCAGAACAAAACAATATAAACAGCCCCTACCTCTTTCTTCCAAGAATACACCTGTCTAGTGAAGTTAGCTCAGTCTAACCAATTTCTATATTTCCCACAATTCCTCATAGTATATTGGCACTAAATAGGATAGTAAAATTAAAAACGACTGTTAAATGAGTGACCAAGCTACTCAGACACTATTAAGCAGGGAAAACCTCAAATATGGATGAAACTTCTGCCTTTGTTTTTACTTTTCCTTTCTTTTCCTTTTTGTCTCACCTCTTTATTTATTTTGTATATATTTTAGTACAGGATCTACATGGTCTCACTACGCTGATCGGACTCTTAGTGAAAAGGCCTCACACTACCTCAATACTAACCCAGCTCCTAGCTCTGAAGCCCAGAGACTGACGTCACAAACCGGATCCTGAACTACAAAACCCAGCATGCCGAGCGAAGAAGAGCCGGGCCTTTCGGAAGCCGTCCAATGACTGGCAAATTCAGGCGCTTCCTTCCGGTAGGAGGGTCCAGGGGCGGGGATTGGGAGGTCGCTTCCGGGTTGGGCCGGCTCCAGAGGTCAGAAGTTTGTGGGGGAGCTCCGGGTCCCCAACCCGCGGAGGAGATGGATGAGGACGGGCTCCCGCTCATGGGGTCAGGCATAGACCTGACCAAGGTTTGTAAGAGATGGAGCTGAACTTCCGGCCAGCGGGGAGGAGGCTGGGGAGCCGCCGGGGTCCCACAGGACCTCCACTGCGACCTGGCCGGTCGTCGCTGCCGCTGGCCCGGGGCGCAACCGCTGGCGGGTCACCCCGAGCGGGCCCTGCCGGGGCGTCACGCGTGTGTCACCCCGAGCGGGCCCTGCCGGGGCGTCGTGCGTGTGCGCGGCGGCGGGCCGGGGTTGTCCCCTGCGACTCTTGTTTGTTTTACACGACGCAGGTGCCCGCGATCCAACAGAAAAGGACGGTGGCGTTCCTAAACCAATTCGTGGTGCACACCGTGCAGTTCCTCAACCGCTTTTCCACGGTGTGTGAGGAGGTAGGTCCCGGAGCCCTGTGCACAGCACAGCTTGGAAGCACCGCTCCCTTTTCTGGGAGTAAAACGGGAGCCGCCGTCCCGCCTGTTCACGCACCCGGACCCCCTGCAGCCGCGGTGCCGCCGCCGGTGCGGACGCCTTTGGGAACATGCCTCAGTCCGGCTTCCTGGGACGCAGGAAACAAAGTGTCACAGTGGAAGACGCTTTTTAGTTTGAAGTTCGTTACCCTACTCCCGAAAGATTTACCTTTGACTTTCTGTGATCCGAGGATGGCAAAGGGAAAGCGTCTAAAACCTAACTTTGGTATCAAGTTATGGAAGTAAAAAGCTCATTATGGAAAATAAAAGTACCCCGCTGCAGGTGCCCTGTGAGTGCTGAGTATCGCGTTCAGGGTTAGGCACCGAGTTCAGCGGCCTTTCTCTGTCTTTTAAAAAGCCTGGCTTCAGCCCCTAACACAACAGACAGGATAAAATAAATTTTTTAAAAAGTTTATAGATAGGATAGATAAGATAATTTTTTTTTTAATTTAAAAGCCAGAAAAGAGGATGAGGAGGACATTGAGAAACGTTAAGTCAAAAACAAATTTAGGAAAAGAAAGAAAAATAGAACTTTTTTAGATAATTCTCAGGGAAATCAATTGAACATTGTGACTTCTATAAGCCCCCGCTTTAGCAGGTAGAAGTTCTGCTAGGTGTTAAACTGTAAAATAATGCACGGAGACAGAAAATCTTCAGCTGTGCGGGATCCACCTCTTGTTGTGTCTCATCAGAATCTCCAGGCATCTCACTGAAACAAGCAAGAGTGAACTCTGATGGACGGCAGACCGAGGAGTTCCTCACAGTGTGTTGAATGTGTCAGCAGACCCACAGGTTTAGTCTAGAGTCCTGCTGCTTCTCCAAACAGGATGTAGGATTAAGAAAACTCAGTAAGCCTCACAGCAAATGTAATCATTATTCACCGCAAACACGTACTAATAACTTAAAAAGTAAGAAAAAAGTAAACCAACATTTCCCCTTTAATTTGTATACTGGAGGGGCGGAGAAGTATTTGGAGAAAGACTGTTCTAGGGTGGTTAGTGGAAAGAAGTGGACGTTTCCTCGTAGTCCTTATGGCTGGGTTAGATCCCGAGCCCACACACCTACGAAAGGAATTTGATTAATCTCCCGCAGGGACATCCATTCCTTTGGAGGCTTAGAGCTTTAATGGTGGGAACCCAAGTGCTCCTTACCAACAGTTCATCAGAGACAACAGTAACCGGCCGGTCCTGATCCCTTGAGAGTGATGGCGGCCTCCTGGTCGCTCTTTAACTCTGTTCCTCCTGCCACAGCTCTTTTTGCTGAGTCGCTATTCCCTCCTTCCTTGAGCCCTAAACAAAATTTGTTGGTCAAAACCCATGCGGTTTAAAGACAGACTTGCTTTTTCTCCTTTTTAAAAACACGTTATTTATCCTGACTGCCCATAATGCATGGGTTCTGATGGGGCACAATAATATGTAAAAATATTCATATTTTTACTTATTATTGAGTGGCTAAATCAAACTAATATTTGGGTGACTTCACATACTGAAGTTTTTTCTGGTCAGAACTCTTACCTCAAAAGCAGCTTTCAGGGACACAGTATATTGTCATTACCTGAGGTTTATGTTGAATTCATTCCTTGTGTTTCACTGACATTTGGTACCCCTTGGCTCGCAGGACGCCTGTCTTCCTATCCTCCTTTCCCTGCTCTTGCCGACCGCTGGTGAGCTCCATTTTGCTCTGGGGTCTACTGTTTTCCTGTTCCACATGTAAGGGAAGTAGTGTGACGTGTGTCTGTGCCTGGCTTATTGCATTCGGCACAACATCCTCAGCCATCCATGTTGTCTCAAACAACAGGATTTCGTCCTTTTTCCTAGCCACGTAGTGTGCCGTGGAGCACGTGCCCCTGGTTTATCTGTTCATCAAGTGATGACACTTAGGTTGATTCCCTTCTTGGCCCTTGTGAGTAATTCCACCGTGACCGTGGAACTGTAGCTGTGGCTTCTCCTGATTCATGTTGTGTCCTTGGGCACAGACCCAGCTTCAGAAAGAAAGGCTGGGTCATCCAGTAGCTCTGTCTACATAGTGTTTTCCAAAAAGCATATGCTGTAACTAATTTACACTCACACTAGCAGTGTGCAGGACTCCCTGCTGCCTGCCTCTATGCTGACACTTGGCAAGATGGTGAAATCCAGAGTGTTGTTCCATTTTACTTGTGTCTTAGGCTTATTATCTATTGATCCCAGGGATTGAACCCAAGGCCACTACCCTGAGCCACTATATCTGCAGCCCTTTGGATCCGGTTCATTTAGAGATTTGTATTTGCTTTTGGAGAAGAGTCTCTCTGTGTAGCCCAGACTGGCCCCGAGCTCCCGGGGATGGCCCTAGAGCCTGCATCTGCAGGGCCAGGCCAGGTCCAGCCAGCACAGGTCACCGGGGCCATGAGCCCTGGGTTCTCCCTGAGCACAGGGAGACCCAGCAAAGGTGGTAGCATCTGGGCTGGTGCTGGTGGCCAGAGTCAGTTGGGAGGCCCCCAAGGTATGTATGGTGTCACCGGGGTTCCCTGTGGTCTCTGCGCAGAGCCTAAGTCTCCCTTCTGCCCCTGCCCCGTGGACGCTGTTTGTCTCCACACTGCGCTACTGCCCTCTCCAGTGGGTCCTTCCTGGCTGTCACCTGTCACCTGCTTTCCTTATCTGAGGGATTTTCCTAGGACTTGGACTGCCATCTGTAGGTGGCAAGTGTGGAGAGCCCTGCTGCGTGTCCGCTGGGCTCTAGCCTTCTGCAGAGTGAACATCGTCAGCTCCTATGAGCAAGGGGGGCTTTATATGTGGAGAGCTGGTGTGGGTTTGCTGTGGGCTGGCTTCGTGCTTGGTGCTGTGCTGAGTTTCCTGTGTTGAACGCAGAATGGGGCCCTGTCAGTGGTGTGAATCTGAGGGCTGCCCTGACCGGATTCGCCACAGTACATATATGCCTGTACATGGGCTGCCGCTCGCAGGTTTCCCATGCCAGAACTGCAAAGAAAGGTGCTGATGTAGCAGAGCATGTGACAGTTCCTTAAAGGAGAACCTAGGATGCTGTAAGGAGGTGTAATGCAGCCGATGCCGGTACAGTGGCTGCAAGTGCGTGCTCAGAAGATTCCCATGTTAAAATTGAGGAAAGTAGGGGCTGAGGAGATAGCTCTGTGGCCTCAGTGCCTGTCTGGCAGGTGCAAGGACCCAGGTTTGAGCCCCAGTACCTCATGCCGCACCAAACCAGGCCCCAAAATCGGGCATGTTGCCATGCCTGTAATCCAGTGCTGGAGAGGTTGACACAACAGGATCACAACTCCACGCTGCATAGTGAGACCTATACCAAACAAATAAGCTTTAAGAAATTGAGAGAGCCAGTTATTGATAAACTATTCACAAATACAAGTTTAATGAAATAAACTTATTGTGATAATTTTAAAATCAGCATTAGTATTTATGTTGGGCAGTATTCAAACTCAGCTGGCTATATGCAGCTGAGTTACAGAGTATTAATTTTATTAGAAAAAGACCTGTTGGGCTGGTCAGATAGCTCAGTGGATTAAAGTGCCTGCTTAGGCAGACACAGGGCTGGGGTTCAGTCCCCGACCTGCTTGCCGTGCTGGCTCTGGCACACACCACACACACACACACACACACACACACACACCATCATGCTGAGACTGGGATTGAGACTGGGCGTGGTAGCGCGCTCCTTTAATTCCAGCACTTGGGAGGCTGAAAACAGGATCGCTACGAGTCCAGTCTGTGTAGTGAAACCTTGAAGACCCTGTAATAAATACATTAAAAAAAACCCATAATGGTCAGATCCAGTTGGAACCTGGTAAAACGAGCCACGCAGGGGGACAGGCTTGGGTACACCTCGGTGGGCCCATGTGGACATCAGCCGCGGTCATGGAGCTGTCCACAGTGTTTTAGAACCTGTATTTATGGCTACAGAGCAGCTTCTGTGAACGAACACCGGAAGTCATGCTGAGACAGCTTTGCTCGCAGTGAAACTCGATTCCGTCTTGTTTCTAGATTCTACCTTGGGAGATCCCGAGGTGCTCACCAGGAGTGCGCCGTGCCTGGCACAGGAAGAGCTGTGATTCCACGGCAAAGCGTGCAGCACAGGTTCATGATGAGCTGGAGCTTGGCGTCCCTCTGGCTGTCACCTGGGTGGCCGGAGCCACAGGATCCCGGCCCATTCCGCCCTCTTCTGGTCCATGTTCCCCAGGGCAGCGCTCACCCCAGAGATGGCCCCGCATCTCCATCTCAGCTCGCAAAAGACAAAAGAGGCAGAACACAAAGAAGCAGCTTTGCTTTAGCTGCCCAGGTGCAGTGCTGCCCTCGAGGCCTGGCCTCCAGCAGCACAACAGGACTGGGTTCTGGACTGAAGGACAGACTCCAGGTGGTCGCAGCACGGCGTTCACTTCTCGGGGTGGCAAGGCGCCCCTGTGTGCCCGCTGCACTGGCACCAAGAACTTCTAAGATGGGTTGGCAGCGCAATGGTGGGACCCAGAGCTTCCTGCCTGCCGGGCCCGTGCGCACCGCCGAGTGCTGTCCCAGCCCTGGTGGGAGTCGCACTGCTGTGGCTCATGTTTTAGGGTGGCCCTTTTGTTTGTGTGGCTGTTAGGGCTTGTGTTTGTGTGTCCCCCCAAAGCCTCGTGCAGTCATAGGTGGGGCTTTTTCAGAGGTGGCTGGGTTTAGAATTTGATGCTGGGATTAAGCGTGTGTAATCACCAAATCAATCCACTGCTTGCTTGGCCCTGCTCTGATCGCCATAGCCTGGCTAGAGCGTACTGGGGCAGGCCGACTGCTGAGGTCTCTTGCTCGCCTTGCTGCCTCTGCCCGCCATGAGCTCTTCTGCAGTGCCCTGTACCCACCACCCTGTCTGGAAGCCAGCCAGCTAAGGGCTAAAACCTCTTCCTTCTGTGAGCTAAATAAGCCTTTCTTCCCTTAACTTTCAGTGTTGGATACTTTGTTTCAGCAAGGAGAAAAGTAACTGAGACACTGGGTAAATGTGTGTGTGCGCTTGGTAATTAGAGCATAGCAAACCCTTCTGGGTTGCCTTGAGTTTTGGTAGTAGATTAATGCTTTTTCCTGTGTGTGTGTGTGTGTGTGTGTGTGTGTGTGTGTGTATTACTAGAGATCGAACGCAGGACCTTGTGCTTACCAAGCAGGCACTTATGCCACTGAACTACCTCCCTGGTGCCTCCTTTCTCTCTGCTTCTTATGTGCTCTAATTTTTTCTCTTAATTCTTTCTAAAATAAATTGTTCATCTTCCAGCGTCATCCTTTTTTTCTTTTTAAACTTGAGAAGTTAGAATTTGGGACAAACACCATATGCATGCACAGTTTACTAACTTACCCAGGCAGGTCCCGTTGCTGGCCTGAAGTCCCTCAGCTGGCAGTGACCGACCCTAATGTCTCGGGCACCCGGGAGCGAGGGCTGCAGAGTGGAAGGAAGGCTCCGCTGGGATTCTATTTCATCATATTCTAACCCTGTGGATTATTGCTGTGGTAATGAGCTTGCTAACTGAACATGCAAATTTTTAAAAACTAGTAAATAGGATTTTGTAAATAACTAAAGATAACTATAAAGATAAGACAGTGCTCAAGTTCCCACTCTCACTCATGGAAGACAGAATGATAGAAAATGACAAATACTTAAGCAGTAGTTTTTATTATTTTTAAACCTGCCTTTTGTTATCATTTTTGACAGTTTTAATTGAACACTTTGTTCTTATAGCTCTGGTTTTTCTTTTGCAGAAACTGGCAAACCTTTCTCTGAGGATACAACAAATTGAAACAACTCTCAATATTTTAGATGCAAAGGTTTGTATTTTTATAAAATTTGTAGTATGAACCTTGTTGGACATATATTAGCCTCAGTCCCACTTTATTTGCTGTTGGGAATATTTGCTGTTGGGAATGAATGAAGCGTAACTTGCGCACCTGTGAAGTAGTACAGCATTGAAGGTTGTAAAGAGCTTGCAAGGGCAAGTGTTCTTTATGAACCACGACCTGTGTCTTCCCAAGTGTGCACCGGGCTGGGCTGTCCTTTGTTGTACTGGCCAGAAGCACAGCGAGAGTGATGTGTCAACAGGCTGAGCTCTCCTGGAGTCCATGTGGGGCAGGTGGCCCGAAGCTCCTTGAGCAGCTGTCCTTGACCAGCTGCGTAACACGGAGCTGCGTAGGGAGGGCTCTCCGTGTGGTCTTGGAAACTGCAAGAGGTGACTGAAAAATAGAAGGCTGTACTGATCAGAAGTCCTAAAGTTTTTGGTAAATAGCAGTAACATATTTTAACTTTGTTTCAGTTTTTAAAACACTGTGCGTTTCTTTTTTTTTCTGTTCATGAAGATAGTACATTTCTGTGACTTCATTTGTTTATCAAAGAAAACATGCCATAAAAATGTGCAGTTTTTATGTGTCAGGTAAAAAATCAAGTTAAATTTTTAAAAATGTCCTAAAATACTTGATACATATTTACAAGAGAAGAAACGATGCTCGGTCTTCAGGACAGGAGCTGCAGGGTCCAGCTGGCCCTGCACAGCGTTCGGGCCTGTGGCGCTGGGCTTCTCTGCAGAGCTCGAGCCAAGCACGCAGGCTCCCTGGCTGTGCAGCCTCACTCAGCCGCCACACCGAGAAGGGTGGCTGGCCAGCCGTGAGCGCCGCCCTGGAGAGCGCGGTGCCACTGACGCTCGCCTTAGTTCTGGCTTGTGACTGTGCATCCTGTTTAAATGTTTAGGGCTGAGGAGCTGGGGAGTTGGCTCTGTGGAATAAGTGCTTTCCTGGCAAGCACAAGGGCCTGAGTTCTACCCCCGGTTCTGCAAAANAAAAAAAAAAAAAAAAAAAAAAGTTTAGGGTTGGGCCAGGAAAGAGCTCAGTGGTCTAAAGCGCCTACTTAGGCAAGCACACAGGGACCACGGTTCAACCCCCAGCTCCACATGCCACGCCAGCCCTGTCCCCAGGGTGGGCTGAGCCAGCCACAAAAAACAAAACAAAAAAAGTATACCTTTCAGAGTCAGCAAGGTAGCTCGGCCATCTAAAGCACCTGCTTAGGCAGCCACAGGAGGCCACAGTTGGATCCCCAGCACCATGTGCCACGCCGGCCACACCATCAGGGTGGGCTGAGCCAGCCCCCAGAAATAAATGTTTGGGGCATTCTTGTGGGTTAGAGTTCAACGTCACAGGTTCACTGTGTTTAGTCCCATACCTGACACACATAAATCACTGACCATCAGAATAAGACCGAAAGAGTTTGCACAGCTCTTGTAGATCTAATGTGATGTTCTTAGTGACTACAGGATGCAAAGCTGGGAGTGTACTGTTGTTTCATATATGAGAAACTACACATTTTTCGTACCATTACACGTGTGTGTGTGTGTGTGTGTGTGTGTGTGTGTGTGTGTGAGCCAGGTCAGGCCTAGCAGCTGGGGTGACAAGGCACACGGCACCGCACCGCCACTGGAGGCCATAAAGGAGCAGTGTGCTGCGCCACACGCTCAGATGTAAGAGCAAGAGGTTTCTTTCACATCCCAGATAACTGAAACTTAAAATGTAGGCTGGAGGGCTGAGGAGACAGCTTAGTGGAGTAAGTGCTTGCCTGGCAAGTACAAGGTCTTGAGTTGGACCCCTGGTACCACAAAACAAAAAACAACCCCTAAAACGTGGGCTAGCAGGAGAATTGTGAGAGGCCCTGTCTGAAGAAATGAAAACAAAAATAATAGTAAAATGTGTTCTACTGAACATTTTTAAAAGATAACATTTTAAATAAAAATCTTCTACAACCACTTGCACCGCTTTTTATCCCGGCATCACGGGTGTTACCAGGTGAAGCGTGCAGGCAGTGGCAAGGCTCACGCAGCCCGCGAGTGTAGAGGGAGGCGACAGTCTGACCCCGGGGCCAGGGCCTGGGACCGTGACACAGGGCTCTGTGCATTAAAAATAAGAGTAATTATTAGCTAGCTTACGTTTGAGAAAACTTTGAGTATTTTATTTATGAATGTCTTTTACTTCCAAGTTTATGACATAGATAATTAAAGATGAGAGTTTACGAACCTATGGAATTCACAGGGGCTCAGAGTTGAGGCCAGCACTAACACACCCCTCACAAACGCCTAATATGCACACCACACACACACACACACACGATGCACACCCCTGCAGACGTGTCCAACCTGCTCCAGGTGCTGTCCTCTGATACCCTCACTCGTTTGCTTTCTTCAGCTGGCGTCCATCCCGGGCCTCGATGACGTGACGCTGGAAGCATCTCCTGTAAGTGTCACCAGTGTCACAGACAGATCCCACTCTGAAGCCACCTCAGAGCAGTCACAGGTATGTGTCCAGGTTCTGGGAAGCACACATGCATTTCTGGGTCGAGCCCCATAGACCTGAGGTGTGGGTTGGAAGGGAGAAGTTAAGTGAAAGGAAACACTTTTTAATAGTGAGATTATAAGGCTTAATAGAAATTGAAATTCAAAGAAAAAAAAGCTGCTTTGGTTATTTTGATGAGATTCCTGAACTTAATATTTTCTCCTACTAAAAAAAAATGATCATCAACCTAGAGGACTAGGAAATACCGTGAATATAATTATTTTGTTCAAGTTCACTATGGGAAAATATCTAATTCTATAATGTTTTACTATAAATTCAAACAGCCACAAAAATAGAATAATTCATTCCCACTCCCCACACCTGTGAAGTCGGTCACAGTGGCCTTCTCTGTCCTTGTCACTTGCTGACAGGCACCATGGGCACCGTGCCCTTGCACCTGTAGGACTCCCCGCGCAACTTCATTTCAGTGACAATTTCTCACATCGTATGGTCCTGTACAAATGCTGTCCTTGACTTTGTCACAGGCAGTGTCATCAGTAGTGGCTCCTGGTCCTCTTGGACTCAGTGCCTGCTGCATGGGTCTCACCCGGCCAGAGCTAGGAGGAGGGAAGGCTCCATTTACACCCCGGGCAGCTGGGTCAGGCTGCACTGTGACGCACCCCGCAGGTGTTGCCGGGCTCTTGACATCTGCAGGGTGCTTGTCATGGGATGTCGTAGATGGTGACACTGAGAGTGATGTTATAGCCGGCCCTGAAAGAATGTGTGCCACGTTGCGCTTCGCTCGGCCCATCTCCACAGCAGCCCTGGGGCAGCACCACCATGTGCCACCGCACGTGGCCACTTGTAGGTGGACAGTGTCCAGGAAACTGCCTCTGCAATGGCCAGGCAGGGGCTTTGTGGCCACTGCTCCCTGAACAGTACAGTGGCCATGGAGCTGGCATTAGCACCGCCATAGGCCCTGTCCAACCCAGAGGTGGTGTGAGGCATTCCCGGAGCCTAGACTGCAAATACCGTGCCATGCTACAGTGTGGACATGGAAGTCCCCGGATCTCGTGTCTGCAGGGGCCTTGCAAATGCCCCCAGCCGCCAGGGCTGAGCCCACTGTAGTGTGGGCCTCGCAGAGACTCACAAAGGGCAGGTGACCCCCTGAAGGACAGACAGCATAGGTGCCACAGCTCTGACCCTGGAGCTCCAGTGCTGTGTCACACTGCACTATTTTTATTTTTTAATTTTTTTTTTATTTTAAGGAAGGGTCTACGGGGTGTTCAGGGTCGCACTATTAGATCGGACTCGTAGTGATCTGCCTGTTTACAGCCTCCCAAGAGCTGGGATTACAGGTGTGTGCCACAACGCCCAGGCCCAGTCTCAATCGCTGTCTCAGTGCACTCTGGGGGCGGGGCTGGCACAGCAGGCCTGGGGATCGAACCCCCGGCCCCTGGGCCTGCTTGCAGGAGCTTTAATCCACGGAACTATTTGGTCGGCCCACACCACACTGTCTTGCACCTCTGTTCAGGCTTTGGCCACAGCAGGCTGGCAGTGCCGAGGCCTTGGAGAAGACTGTGTGTAGGTGCTGTGTGCACACGGATGACTCAGATGATCATTTGCATTACTGTTAGATATGGAGACTGTCACCTCCATTTGTTAATGTGGTGAGCCTCACTTTGATGACTCCCGACTCCTACAACATAAATTCAATATGCCTGAAGATGTCCAGGTGCTACAAAGATGTGAAGCTCTCAATTGATGTGGACACCACCTTTTTCCTAAGGCAGAGCATCTGTAAAGGATATTAAAGTATTTCCAGCCCAGGCATAGTAGCACACACCTATAATCCCAGGACTCAGGAGGCTAAGGCAGGAGGATCACAGTGACTTTGAAGCCAGCATGGGCTGCAAAGTAAGTTCAAGGCTTGCCTGGAGTACATAGAGAACCTGTCTCAAAAAAAAGTATTTTCACTTTATCTCCAGATTATTCTTTGGTAGATACTTGTACAGTCATATGTTTATATAAATATTTTAAATGAGGGGCCAGGGAAATGGCTCAGTGGAATAAGCGCTTCCCTGGCAAGCACAAGGGCCTGAGTTCAATCCTCGGTTCCACAAAAAAAAAAAAAAATTAAATGAATATCTAGCTTAAAATATTAATGTTTCAAGTGGCATTGTGAATGCAATCTATAAAGTATATTTTAGAATCTTACGCAGTTGTGTTGATCCTAGCCTAGCTATGAATTAAAAAAATATAATAGCTTAATTTCTTAATTTGCTTTGCAAGTTCAAATTCACCTATTGTATCTTCTCAGTTTTATTTTAAAATTGTATATTTATTTAAAGAATTTATCAACTCCACTTAAAAATTGTAATAAAGTTTTCTTTGCTCAGCTTAGTAAGTTTTACCAGCATGTTGTTCTTATGTATTTCCTCTTCATTATTATTGGCATGTTTTATGTAAATATTTTGAAATGAGCTTAACTGATGCTTTACCTAGTGTCCATTTGTGCTACAGGACAACTTTATTATCAGAGAGTTTTCATTAACAAAGTCACCCATTTATCACTCCCTCTAACCTATGTGTGCATCAAAACCGAAAAGCTTCCATCCTGGTTTTT
This sequence comes from Tympanoctomys barrerae, assembly GCA_002564285.1. Classification (NCBI taxonomy): domain Eukaryota; kingdom Metazoa; phylum Chordata; class Mammalia; order Rodentia; family Octodontidae; genus Tympanoctomys; species Tympanoctomys barrerae. Next base: position 18,978 of record NDGN011447858.1, read on the forward strand.
TACAGCTTTAATTTTATAGTTTAGATCTTCACATTATTCTCAGTGGAACATCCAGTTACGCAGGCTGAGATCACCTTGAGAACAGAAAGGAGGCCAGCTGGGAGAGGAGAGCGGACTTCCCGGGCACCAGGGGCCCGCGTGCCAGGCGGTGCCCAAGGAGCTCGGGAGGGCAGAGGTACCGCACAGCCCCGGCTGCTGGGGCAGGCTGGAGCGCTGCCGTCGCCCGCCACGCTCTGCTGCTAGACTTTGTTCTCCACAATTTTTTTAGAAACAGAAAAAAATTTTTAAAAATTTTAAAAAAGAAATATATCTTAAAAAATTAAAAAAACAGACTTGGAGCTTTTTTTTGTTTTAGAGTTTTTCATTTTTATATGCACATTCATGTGTGTACATTAACTTTTTAACAACAACAGTGTAATGTGAGAAACCTGAAGGATTTGGTGATGTTTATTTGCTTCAGAGTTTTTGACAGATGTAGATTGTATGAATTGTTTGAGAAAAACTTTAACATATGACTCACATTCATATTCTAAAGACAGTAAAATTTTGAAGGTATTTATTGATTTATCAGTTTTTTTTCTTTTTTATGTATTTAGTACAAGGTCTACAGGGTCTCACTGCATAGATCGGACTCATAGTGAGCCTCCTGTTTTCAGCCTCCCAAACGCTGGGATTACACTACCACGCTCAGTCTCAGTGGCCTTCTCAGCATGGTGTGGGGGCAGGGCTGGCGGGGCACACAAGGGACCGAGCCCCCAGTCACTGCGTCTGCCTAAGCAGGTGCTTTAATCTGCTGAGCTATCTGGCCCGTCCTTGTCAGCATTCTGATTGATAGAAATAAATTTTACTTGTTAAAGGAAGTCTTCTTAACACTTACGTGTAGGTACTGAGATTCACAAAAGTACATTCATTCTAAGTGTTCAGTTTGATTTAAAAGAGATTTTTTTAAATTGAGAAATAAATATGAATGAGAGAGTTTCAAAGCTGATTAATAGGACAGTTTTGATAATATATTGTACATTGTTATCTTCTTAGTGGTTATCCATAGTACAAGAAGCAGACAGGATCTTCTGTCCAAACACTGTTAGTACACCTCTTTCTTCTCATTGAATTAAGCGAAAGTAGCTGTGTATTTATTCTATTTTGTATATGTAAATACAAAATGATCTTTCCTTTGTATCCCTTTTTTTTTGTCCTGTCAGAGGTGGATATCCTATTGGCATCTAAATACTATAGGTGTTTGAATTCAGCTAAACAATCTAACACTGTCTAGCAG
>NDGN011447865.1:0-17500 GCA_002564285.1 Tympanoctomys barrerae
TGAAGACCCTCAAGAAAGAAACCACCAAGAGTGCTTCAGAAATATGGCCAGAACAACGGGATAACTGAGTGGTGTAACTTGAGAGGTGGTAACAGTATTATACCTTTCACTGCAAATTTTTTTTAAAAAAATTCATATATATTTTGACCACAGCTTTATTGACTGGAGGAGCTCAGAGAGGACAAATTAGTGAATGGTGGTGTCCTGTTCCTAGGGACTGGGTGAAAAACAGGTGTAAAGAGAACCTGAAAAGGTAAATGCAGATTCATAGGTAATCTAGGTAGACTTATTGGAATGTGCTTAGAAACCTATGCTTTTACTCACAGCCTCACTGCAATTTTTAAAATGCACCATTATTTTCTTAGTAGTAAAAGGAAGCAATTTCCAACTTTTCTCTAACATACAGTCTTCTATCATCTGGCATGCATGTTTATTTGTCTCATCTGATTGATAGACTGTCTAGATAGATAGACAAATAGATATGAGATTTTACTTCATAAGAGAATTCTTTCAAACATTTGTCATTGATCATTATAATGTAAATTTTATGGATATCTAAATATTGATGTGTGAATTCAATTGGTCAAGTCATTTTAATATCATTTTTATGTTCAGAGTTCATATTGAATAACCTAAACTTTCAGTTTTTAATAACTAAGTAGCCATCAATCTTCATGTTTTGTATATGTTAGCATACTCTCCTTTTTTAGTATTTTTCTAAGAGTCCTACATATTGTTTTGAAAATTTTATTCTAACACTCTGTCACTGATTCTGCAATGTAATGCAGTTATGAAGTCAAGCGCAACTATGAAATTATTGTGGATGCACATCCAAGTCCATGTTAGAATCTGAGTAGTGGATATTCCATTGAAAGAGCCTTAGAAAAACTTCCCATATTTTGAATAGCGTTCTGATACATGCCTTATGTTTATATTAGATCTTTAGGAAATAAGTTACTTTCAACAAATATTTAATGCAAATTCACTTGTTTTGCTTGAAGTGTCTGTGATATTTTATGATTGACAGTCTTCATGTTTCTGTATTCCCTTTATCCCATATCATTAGTGCAAGGCAGAATTTTAAGACTTTAATAACAAACTACCCATTTTTTGCTATAGCATTATTATTTTATACAAAACAATCTTTAAAGTAAGAAATTACTCTGGGGGGTGGGATATAGCTCAGCAGCACAAACACCTGCCTAGTAAGCATAAGATCCTGAATTCAATTCACAGAACAAAAGAAAATTGAATTCACACCACCATTCACTAATTTGTTCTCTCTGAACTTCTCTAGCCAATAAAGCTGTGGTCAAAATATATATGAATTTTAAAAAATAAAATTTTTGCAGTGAAAGGTATAATACCATTACCACCTCTCAAGTTACACCACTCAGTTATCCCATTGTTCTGGCCATATTTCTGAAGCACTCCTGGTGGTTTCTTTCTTGAGGGTCTTCATTTGTACTGTTTTGGTTGTTTCATTGTCTGAGACTGATTTGAAATGTTTANTCTTTGCAGTCATTTTCACTTGGAAGCTGAGCTAGATGTGGTACAGAGCTACCTGCAGTGAATAATGTAGATGACAACACACTAACAAACAAACTAACAAACTAATAAATGAACAAACAAATACAGAAATAAAGAAAGAAAGTAATTATTTAGGAAACAAAGTTGGGGAAATGAAAATGCTCTTGAGGGTCAGCCATCTTAGTATCTACCTGACAGACTGATTGGGAATGGGTTACCTGGGCAGCCACAAAGTATCCATTTCCAAAGAAGAACTTATCTATGTTCAATGAAGAAAACATATAAATTCCATTTTCCTTATGATAATGTTGAATTATGAACTCTAAAAAATTGAATGATCTAATACCTGAGGTCATGCTGTCAGAAATATGATCAACAGTATCAGTGGTAAGTGCAAGAGCTAAGTGTTTTGAAATGTGTTTCTTCGTTTTAAATTATTTAAAAATACATGCATATTTAGCTACCTCCAGTCATTTACACATTGAGTTTAAGATTTATGGGATATAAACCGCATAGATGGATTTACAAATAGGTAAATACTGGTAAGATAAAAAAAAAAGAACTTTTCAGAGTTGAGTTTTGACAGGCAACTTGTCACAATTCTTAAAAAGCACATGAAGTATGTAAGCTCGAACCTAAAGAGCAGTATTTAAGATATAAAAATAAGATGCAAGAGCTGCAAGAGAACAAAGTAGAAGCAAAACAAAAAAAATGAAAACATGTAACAATTCTTTAATTGGATATTGTCATATATTGTGTTATAAAATTAAGAATTTTCTATTTAGTACAGCCTTTGATATTGCAATAAAATTTCGTAGTGTTCCACCTTTTCTTCAGGAATTCAAATACTTATAAGGCATACATTTTAAAATTTTCTATGCAAAAGTAGCACCTTCAAAGTTTAAAATTTTAATTTATTTTCAAAACTTTCAGTAAAATTGTACACATTTAAAAATATACCACATTGTGTGTTTTCTTCTCCTAATTGAAAATATATGCATATTACAAGAGAATTCTGTTGAAATTCTGTTCAGTCAACCTTTATTTTAGAAGATAATGCAGTCCAATATTTTGAATAAACATTCCACTTTTTATCTTATTTTCACATTAAAAATTGCAATTGTTTTCTCCCAATAATTTATTCACCTTGAGAATAAATCTAATATTAGTTAGAAAGATGAGTATTATTATTAATGAATTGTATTAGAAGGGAAAATATAATATTCAGACACTTAAAATATATCTATATCTTGCTATATAGATGGTATAATTTAGAAAATTATAATAGAGATTTCTAAAATAATTTTAAAACAGTTGACAGCCCATAATAAAGAATAGACTTTTTCAGATAAAAACAAACTGATATATTAAGGTTATTACTTAGATTTTATAGGACATAAAATTAATATTCAATTTTAAGATACATTAATTTTATATTAAGAGCAGTACATATGAGTTAGAAAAATGTGGTAGGCTCCACACAATTTTCTGGAACAGCTACAAACTCATTATGTTGCTGTGTCATGTTTAATTCCATAAGTTGAAAAAAATTAGATTGTGCAATTAATATATTCCACAAAATACAAGAGGTACAGAATCAAAAACAGTAAGTTAAAAAAAATGCTTGAATATTCACTGGTTAGTTAATCTTAACAGTAAATCCCCAAAGATCTGACAATCCAAAGTCCTACATAGTTTCCAAGAATTTTATAAAGACTAAATGATGGTCATAAAATGAGAAAGATTAAAGCAGAATTGTAAAATAAATAAACAAATAAATAAAATCAGGCTACAACACAAGATGTGAGTTTCAGTGAAGTGTAAGTGCCTGATAGTTAGGAATACGCCGATAAAAGCATTCAAATCCACCAAATAATTGGGTCAAAAAACAAAATCTACAGGCTGTGTAGACGGGTGGCTCAGCGATAGGAGAAAGGCATTTCAGTGCGTGGAGAAACAGTGCGGTTCTAAATATGAAAGGAAATGAAAAATCAAACGAAACAGACTAAGCTTCTATTCCCTTTCAAAAGGAAGCCTGGCGTGATAGAGTTTATTTTCCTTTTGGCCAAGGAAATCATCCCTTTAAACTATAGGAATGAATTGTCTCTTTTTAACTGCGTTTTCTCCCTGAGTACATAATCACTGTCTGTCACACTTTGATGTCATAATCATCCGCTGGAGCTCCACCGTTCAAGAGTAAATCTGCTTAACTCACAGAAAAAAAAGAAGGAAAATGTCACTGAGCCTCTTGCTTCTCTGGCCTCAGCGGCAGCCCGTCTCAATTGCAGAAGCGCGGTGCTGTGTCACTTGGGCATTACTGGGGCCATTTCAAAAGCCTGTTTTTAAAAATATATCTTAATCAGTTCAAATAGAAACAGCATCCATTTGCCACTAAGTGAGAAGTGTGTGTGTGTGTGTGTGTGTGTGTGTGTGTCTGCGCGCACGCGTACGTGCATGCGTGAGCAGCACATTAAACAGAAAGGCAATATTAGTGTGACTTCAAACTGCCTCTTGCTAGGAGCAAAGCGCCCTTACACTCTGCGCCCGTTACTGTCTCTGAAACAATGTGCTGTATTAAGTGTTCTCTGTTAAAGGATAATCTACAGCTTGTTCTCTTCCACACTTGATAGCAGGATTTAGTTCATTTCATGAGAGTGGACAACTTTCACCAATTATTCATTTTCATGCCAAGCCAACGCAGTTTTAATTAATCAGTATTTTCAAAATGGGGGAAAAGTGATTTATTCTTGATCATAGTTTACTTAGATTCTTGGTCATTTTTCTTTACAAATGATACGTAGCCTTCTTCTGACCAGAACAAGTTCAGTATCAGTGAAGACAGATTTTCCAAGAATTTATGGTAATATTGTGCTATTCTGAAGTTCAATGCTTTGTAAAATACTTTATGATTTTGATAAAATAATTGTTTCCACGGGAGTGTTCCACTGTCTCTTCCGCAAGCATTTTTTAGTTTAATTCAGAAATTCTTTGAGTGATCTCTTGTTTTTAAATAAAAATAAACATCAGTGTAAAGATAAATAAAAATCCCTTGCCATTAGTAACATGTCAATAATACTTCGTTACATCATATTGAATGCTATATTTTGCAAAACACCTACAGGAAACTGTATCAGCTTTGTGTATGAATTCTATAAAACTTGTCCTATTAGGACAGAGCATTTGAGCTTATATTGAACTGGTTCCCTGCTGTTGGCCTCACAGTATTTAAAATAAAATTAAAACTCAGTATTTAAAATAAAAAAAAACAAATCAGGAAAGAGTTGACCTTCCAAAGATTACTTTAAATCACTGTTCACAAGAAAGCATTTTAGAAAAATCAGTATTTGTTTTGTTTTGTAATATTTCACAAAAGGAATAAATAAATCACTGCATTCAATGATAATTTTTAAATATAAAATGGATAACCTTAGATTAATTTTCAATAATAAGATGGTTAAGTCCTTGCACTGTAGTCTGCTTGAGATAAAGGGCTTCAGTAATGTATATTCCCTCCCTACTGTGTTTCTAGTTGTCATTCTTTGCATCATATATCACAAGATATTTTGGTCTGCTTTCTTCGGTCAGGCTCAGTTACACGATTTAAACTTAGCTAGATCATTTGCTAGAAGAAGGAATTACTGCATTTCATTGTCCTTATTACATAAAGGTCTATTATTCTGCAACAAATCTGTGTAAGCATTGTATAATACATAATATTCACTAACCCTCTTTTTGTCCATCTTAACGCAGTCAAATTGACCAAATGTATTTTAACTTAGCCATTCATTTTTTTCCATAAATTTCTGGTATGAAGTTTTCTATTTCAGCTTCAAAATCAGATCTAGTTGATTCTTTCAGAAACAAAAAAGCTAGAGTAAAAAATTGAGATGCACATGAAATGGGAAGAAGTTGCTTTCGTGGTTTGATCAATGGGAGGAATGTTTGTATTCTTACTTCTCTTACATGTAGTAACTGTGGTTTTGAACTTTGTTGATGAGAAATCCTTTATAAAGGAAGCCTTAAATCATATCTTTGCAGAGACCTGGGTCCCATTGTAAGACTGTCCACTCTTTCTTCATACCAAAAGGGGATGCTATTCACTAGTAGGAAAAAGACTTGACATAACAAACAGTGTGAATCACAGTTCATTCAGGGGTTGTGCAGCTGTAGAGGCAGACCTCCTCTATAAATCAGGATCTTTAGGGCTTTCTTCCTGCCCTCCATTTCTGCTCCTTTGGGGATTTTACATTCTGAATTTCAAAATAGTACGTGTTGAATCTAAAACTCATAGGTCTGTATTCTGTACCGCACCCCTCACCTCTCATCCCAAACTGGCTAATAGGACAGGGCCATTCTAGATTTAATAAATTAGAACTTCATAAGTGAAACCACATTTGCAAATTAGGTTAGCAATAGATTAATTTCTCCATTAAGCATTCTAAAAAAATCTTCAGCACTTTAAAATCTACAGTGTTCTTCACGTGATATACTGAATTCTCAGTGGACAGAGATTTAAAATGAGAAAATTGGGATAAATAATATCCATAGCCTTTTTGACGGTACTACTTGTTAAATGAATAATAGAAAGAAAGATAAGATAGATAGTAGATAGATAGATAGATAGATAGATAGATAGATAGATAGACAGACAGACAGACCGACCAACTGACCGTCAGACAGACAGACAGACAGACAGATACATAGATACATAGATACATAGATACATAGATACATAGATACATAGATACACAGATACACAGATACATAGATACATAGATAGATACAAAGATAGACAGATAGACAATAAATAGAAGTTTGGAAAGCAGCAATAGAGGCACCAGAAATGTTTTACTATTTTGAACTATTATTGGCAGGGAATAATGTTGCAGAGTTAGTTTGTAGGTAGGAGGAAAGTGATAGCCTTAAATGTCATACAAGCATTTTGCCCCTGATCTTGATGAGACAGAAGCCATGACTATTCATGAACTTTACAGAAGCATAATGTGGAGGTGGCTTAGATAATAATTTGGGGGGATTGATAGAGTATGTATAGAAGCTGGTAAGAAAGAAAAATCAGAGAATCAAGTCTATAATTACAAAGACATGAGTTAGATTCTGAAGTAAAAATGGAGAAGTATCAGCAAAATTGGAAGTATTTTGTAGGATGCACTAAGTAAATTTATAAACTAATTGTAAGTTGGTCATGCTAAGGAGGAGTGCATTTTATGTTTGGTGTTTTTATTGTTGTTTTATCAAGGATTTTGGAAATGGAAAGTACAAGTCCTCTTGTGACTACTAATTAGATTTCCTGGCACTGTCATCTGAGAGCAAAGTAACAGTAGCTAAGATACAGGGAGAAGAGTTATGTGAGAGAATGTACAGAAAAGAAATGGAAACATGAGTTGGTGGTTGCACCCAGTGATACATAAAGGGTCTTCAATTCATGTTATTTTGTTGCTAAAATATGATTCTTCCTAGCACTTAGACTTTCCTACTGGCCAGAGGTGACACCCTGCCCTCTTCTCTTGTTACATTAAATACTCACAGGAGACCTCAGTCCTCAATCACAGGAATTATTTTCATTCTCTATATGGTAATTTATGAGCTCAGATATATCTCTAGTCTTCTATCTAAAGGATTCCAACTCATAGTTGGAGCCGCTGACAAAAAATTCTGTTCTTTGAAGTTATCCCTTCCTCCTACCTCCAGCTCTAAATGCACAGCATGGATTCGCACAGTGGCATCTGCACCATCTCCTTCTGTTAGTCGAGGTTACATTCACATCCATCCCTACATTCCTGCTCAACAGGCCCTAGGTCATGAGCCCTGAACTGGTGGAGGTTGGGGCTGACTTAACTGTGTGTGTCTGATATTCCTTGCAGTTCTGTGATAGGACCTCAATAATCGTTCACTGAACTGAAGAGACAGAACAAGCTGCCTACTTGGCAAGAGCACTGGGAAATAATTTACTAATTCAGTTGAATAACCTACACACGTCTTCTGTATCTAAGCCTCCAGTTTTCGTACTATCTGAGGTTCCCTCTCAAATGAGGTATAGTTATTAGCCTCAAGGACACTTTTTCTCCATTTCATTATCACTGAACACTCAGAGTTCGCTTCCAACTTTCTCCAGTTGGCAGAAAGTGGACAATAACCTCTTTGTTATATTGAGTTCTCAATATACACTTTCTAAATTGACTTATTTCTGTTCCTATCTCATGTCACCACTATCTGCATATTCCCTGTGTTTCAAAAATTATGTCATCCTTATAAAATGCGTGTTATTCAGTTATAAACCACTATCCATTATCAAATATGCAGAAGTAGAACTATTTGAAACTAAGTCAGGGTGCTAACTGTGTGACTAAAAAATACCCTAAAACTAAAATCTGACAATACACATAGTTTTTAAGAGCCATTACATCCACTCTACGCTACATTCAGTGTGTACTTCCCACCCTGCTGTCCATAGAGTGTGGTACATTGCTGACCCCTCCATGGCTTTCTCTTCTGTTAACTCCTTTCTAGTTCTTGTGCTTCAGATATGGAATAAAAGTCAAGTCCATTTGTGACTTACACTGCATTACTCTCTCTGTTCATCTTTGCTGCTAAAATACATTCGGGAAAATTTGTTGTACTTAGCCAATCTTTTACCACCATGTTTCATGTCAAAGTTGTATTTTCTTGAACATTTTTTTTTCATTTATTTATTTGCTATTTCTACTTCTTTACCTAAGAAGTATCTATTCATTTCAAACGCCCATTTTTTAAATTGGGTCTTTAAATTTGGGGTTCTGAGTATTTGAGTTCTTTATTGTAAATAATAGTCCTTTGTGTGAGGAACAGTTGGCAAATTTTTTCCCACACTGATGGTGTTGTCTTCACTCTGCTGTTGACCTCTCCAACATCAATAGACATTTGAGAAATGACAATTAAGATAACACTGAGATTCCATCTCACTCTAGAAATAATAACTTTTATCAAGAAATCAACCAATAATAAATGCTATTGGGGCTTTTGGGATAAGGAGCCCTTCTCCATGCTTGGTGGGAGTGTAGACTGGTGCAACTTCTCTGTAAAGATATGTGGAGATTCTTCAAGAAATTAAAACTAGGCATTCCATTGGACCAACTATTGCCCTTCTTGGTATCTTCCCAAAAGAATTCAAAACATTATTCTATCATGATAAATGCACATCTGCATTTATAGTGACAGCTTGTGATAGGCTAATCTTGAAACAGCCCAAAGGCCAACCAACTATTGAGTGAACAAAGATGTGGTATTTTTAGACTGTGGAGTACTACTTCTCATCATATAGAGCAATACACTTGAGACATTTCTAGGTAAATGGATGCACGATGAGACCATACTCTCAGGCGAAACGCATCAGTGCACATGTGTAAATGCCTCATTATCTCTCTGACACGAGACATTGAAAATGTAAATAAGGACTCAAATGTATAATAGATTATGTGCAATAGGAAGAAAATGTTCAACTGTGAATAGGAACCAGGAATTGGAAAGGATGGAAAGGAGATGTATGGAAAAGAAAAAATGGGAAAGAAACTTCTTTTGTAAAGAAGGAGGGAAGAGGTGTTGAAGGCAGGGCATGAAATGGGAAAAAAGAGAGTTAGGATGTATCACATACAGGTGAAAATTCCCTATGGCGAACATGGGCACTATGTATACCTAAAATGCACCAGGACACTTAATTAATTTTTTAGAAGTTGGATTTTCTTCAGTCAAAGTGAAGGTAATAATGGGTTTGATATAAAGTAGAACATGGTGTTATATTGCCGTTGTGTGTACAATGGTGGAGGAACAGATGTCCTTTCCAGTGGCATACTAGTAGAGATTATTGGTTATATTCCTTCTTTCTCTGAGAATGCTTCAATTTCAATATGCATTTCACTACAGTCTCACTTGCATCTTTTTTCTACAAGACACTTAATGGTATGGTTTTTCATTTCTGTTTTCAAAATACTTGAATGTAGACACAAAATGACTCAATATTTTCATTCACCTAAAACATTTATTTATTCATTCATTCATTCATTCATTCATTCATTTATTCTGTAATTAGGACATGGTCTACAGAGTCTACAGGGTCTTAGTTCATAGAACAAACTCATGCTGATTCTCCTGTTTTCAGCCTCCCAAGTTCTGGGATTACAGGTGCATGCCATCATGCCCCGTCTCAATCTCCATCTCAGGGAACCCCAGGAGTAGGGCCTGCACAGCACAACAGGGATTGAACCCTAACCACTGTGCTCTGCCTAAGTGGGCACTTTAGTCTACTAAGCTATCAGGCCAGCCCTCACTGAAAACATTTAGTTTAGCCTTAAATTCTCTTCTTGACACAATTAATTCCCTTGCAAGTATGGTATACTACCCATAATGATAAGCATCTTTTTCCTTGACATAACTTTTACACTACCTTATACTTATTTTCAGAATGAAACAAGGAAACCAATACTAATTTTTATCCTCTTATTTTCTAATAGGGATATTTTCTTCTCTTTGGAATAGCTTATCTTTTTTTTTCTATTGTAATTAAAGCTCTGAGATTGGGACCATTGGTGTAAAATTCAACATGGTACTTTTATTTTTCCACCTTTGTCGAGCAAACCTTTCCTCTGAAAAGAAATCATTAACCTACTTGCAAAGCAGAAAGCATTATAATTCCTCTGTGTTTCATGAATCTGTTTTTATTACCATCATGAGATCAATATCATCTTTTTGTCTCTTAGACACGTGGCTCACAGCTACACTCTTTTTCCATTCTGTGTGCTGTATTCCTAATCCAAGGGTTGCCTTCACATTTAAAAACATCATCCAAATCAAATAGACATTTCTTTTCTTAAAAGAAACATCCTTTCTCTTGTTTCTAGGGATGGATATGGATGGTCTCTCACATGGTGAATCTAAATCGTTTTGAGAAAAATTCAGCTGCTATAAGAGAAATAATCTTCAGGCCACAAAGCTGTTGGCAGGGGGGACTCAGGATTTATTACTAGAATCCATCTCCAAATCTAAATTTCCCTCTTTCCCTTTTATCCTTGACCTGAATAGCAGTTGGGCAATGCTTTGGCTTTGCTGAACGATGAGCCTTTATGTTGAGGACAAAGCTTCACTGTCTTAAAGTGCTCACAGGTGTTTTTATTAGTTAGTAAAGATACTTTTGCTAATAACTGAGATTCTGATGTTAATAATAAAGAAATACTGCATGCAACAGTGGCTAGCAATCAAGAGATACTCAATTTAAATGATGCAGCAATTTATAGCAAATTGGAATTCTTTTAGACAAGTACAGAGAGATAAAGGCAACTTTTTACGGGAAGAGCTTGGCATTTTTCAAACAATAGTGTCTACATTTCTACATATAGAACAAATCCAACCTTACATATCCTGTAGAAGTTTATTATCTTTGAGAAAATGAAAAGAGGAAAGCTTGTAGCAAAAACTGCTCAGGAAATCCTAAATTATTCTAAAAATTTTTTCTACTTGTTTTCCTTTGCAGGCCCAGAACTGGATTGCACTTTCTTAGTCTTCTAGCTTGTTTTGGCCACATGGCTAGTGTTGGCCAGGGGGCTAGAACATAGGTCATTCTGAGATAACAGCTTCTGCAACCCACATGTAACTTGCTGCAATACATTTTTCTTGTGCAATTTCATAAATGATGTTGGAGAGATCACTTCTCCCTTAGCCTGGACCTTAAGGATTTCCTTGAGCAGTCCGATAACCCTTATAGGTACTCAGGGTAAGGGAGACAATATTTAAAATTGCTAATACCTGATGATTACTCATTGCTGTAGCACATCTTAGCACAGCATGTCATATACATTTGGATTCCCAGCCTTTGGCCCAGATGCTCGATAAAAAGTAGACTACTCTTCATTGCAACTGTTAGGGCAAACTAAACTCCTTTCTTTTAATCCTAAAAACATTGCTATTATTAAATTTTTTTAAAAAGACATTAAAATTATCACAATCCATCCTTGCCATTGAACAACTCATTAGTGATTTAGATTTGACACAGCAACTTTCCTTAAAAAATTGTGAAAATGAAACAAATATTTTCTTTATTCCCAGCAAGTATTATGATACATATTCAGAGTAAAATATTCTTGCACAAAGAACATCAAATCTGAAAAAAGAATTAGATTTTAGTGCTTTGATAAATTATCACTCACATTTTTATCAGGAACTATAATATGTAATGAAGAGCTCAAGTGAAAATTATAGTATTCTAAAATACAATTTTTGGATAAATCTTTATTGAGAGCTTCAAAAATTACATTCTGAAAAGGATGTAAAAAGACAAATGAATATATGAAATCATTTCTTAGATATCTAAATGTTGATCTTTAATGTTAAAATGCACCTGATCAATGATAGACTCAGAACATATGTATAGTCTAATAAGGTACAGTACATAACACACTATAATTTCAGCCATAACTATCAGATGTGTATTCTATGAAAAATAGAATATTTCCAGGACAATGCAAGTGGAGTATTCATTTAAATAAAATTCCAGTTTGAATATTTAGAGGAAAAGAAAAACAATGCAAGCGTATTATCCTTCTTGAAAGAAATGTGCATTTGGACATCATTAAGAGACATATATATCTTTTCATATCCCATAGGTGAAATATCTCAGTAAATATTTTCAAAACTGAAGGAATAAAAATATAATGAAAACCATAAAGATGGTAAACAATCACAAATGCTAGAGATATTTAGTTACAGATTCATATTTCTTTAAAACAACTTTTAATTCATGGGTTATTGATTTAGTGGACTCTTCTGGGTAACACTTTTTATAAATCACTTAGTCCACTCTGATTAACTTCTATGTGGTTAGTAGGTCAAGATGTATACTCATACCTGCATGGCTTTTTAAAACTGCACTAAGTTTACAGAACTGTGATAATTTGCACCATCATATTCCCAACCAAATAATTCACAGAATTTGATATAAAGCAACCCTATTATAAGCTGGTTCCCAAGTTTCCATTAATGCCGGGATCATTTTTGAGTCCTCACTTACAGAGCTAAAAACAGCAAAACAGAATTCTGATCTTGCTCAAAATTTTGAGATGTAGTGATTCCTAAATTCTAATGGACTTTCCAAAATAACACTGTATACTTCAACAAAAAATTAATATCAAAAGCAAAAGGAATTATGGGAAATGTACTTTAAAATTTAAGCTATTATATGTATTTTAAATTTCTTTCAATCCATTCTTACAATATTTTTGTCTGATACTGAAATTTTTTTTGATACTGAAAATTGTTCAAAGTCAAAATATATTTTTCTGTATCAGTCCCTCTATGAGTACAATTAAGAGAATCATTCTTACAAGTGGAATGTACTTTAAAATTATACAACATTTGACTGCTAGACAATGATGTTTCATTCCAGTGAAATAAAAATAAAACGTTACTCTTGAGATTTTCTCATACGTCTATATATCTAAACGGTTCTAACATAACGTGACAGTGGGAAAAAGTGCAGTTTCTCATCTGCCCCTAGAGCCATGCTGAAGCTAGCCTGATATTTGGTAATAAGCACAAGTGTATTACCAATAAGCATACTGAAATTATGTTTGTCACACAACCCAGAAAAACACTATACTTCAGAAGAACAGGGGCAGAAAAGTTACTCTCAGGCTCAACTTTCATTTGCTAAAGTTTGGGTAGTATCCCTACAAACAAAAAATCTCCACTTTCCAGCTGTGGGAACACTGTTATAAATAAATAAAACACTCTCTTCAATCTTATTTCAATAGTTTTTATTGGTAATATGAAGAATGAATTAAGTTGATCACAAAAGACTCACTACTCTGAATTACCTGTTTCACCTTGGAAAGCCACACAAAATGAAGCTCTTAAGCCTTTTGAAAATGACTTTTTTCCTCAGCAATGATTTATCTTTCCCCTCGAAAATCCGTTTTACAAAAGGGAGTATGATTAAAGGAAGCCAAGCAGCACAAACACTTGCTGAAGATCCTGCTTATCTGGAACTCACTTGACAATGTATGTGTTTAGGGTTGGGAATGCTGCAGGTTCAAGGGATAATTCTGCCTTTCAGGCGCTTCAATTTATTTCATGCCTGAGCTCTGTCATTGTACACAGACAAGATGAAACGCATCGTTGTGTAAAGAAATTGAAATGGAATCCTACTTGACCCAGCAGGATGGGGCATTATGTTTGACTCAGTAGTGATTCCTGGGATAATATCTAATTCCAGGAGGAAAATTTCTTGATATGGCCACCTGCAGAGCACGGCTTTGTCCAGGGATCACAAGTTGTTCTGGGTGACTAGGCTCAGGACATGCCCCAAAGAATGTAGCCCGTCTCCCGCTGGCATTTAGATCTCTTCATTTTCTCCATGCTTCCTATTCAACAGGAACAACTGAATGGAACAGAGGTGTTGGGAGAAAATGAAGCTCTCTCCTCTGGCAGCAATGAGTCAAGGCCCGCTTGACCTGAGATTCTTATTTATTTAATTTTGTAGAGAGCCATCATTATTTCTTCAAAGGGTACTTTTTAATTTTTACACTGATGGCCAGCCCCTTGCATGTCTTTCTCTGTTCAGTGTGTGTGAAGTATTTACTTTGAAAAGGCTGCACACCAATAGATTAAATAAAATAGGAACACTTCGGATCTCACGAGAGAAAATCGTGCAGACAGCTTTATTACTTCTATCAGAGAACAAAGATTTTTCCCAGCATGCAGAGGATTATTAGGCCAGAAGCAAATAAACGGGTTGTGTCATGTCAAAGCTTCAAATGCAATCAAGAAAAATTGTCTAATTGATTTTGCTGCAATTATGGCTTCTGGAATATAATTCCTGACTTTTCACTTCTGAGCTCTCCCCTTAGAATTTTAGAAGATTCTCTTGGATACAAATGCAAGCAACAACTCATTACCCTGCTGTGCTCTCTCAGCCTTCCAAACTCTGGATAATATGACTTTGCAAAAAAAAAAAAAAAAAGCATCATTAACATGATAATTCTTAACAAATGGCAATACTTTCTCCTCCTCATCTCCCCTCTTTTCTCCTCTTTTATTTATTTATTTCTTTTTAAGAACGTTGATAGCACAACACAGCCTCTATCTAAGCCTCAGTATTCCTTGCCTGGGCCACTTAAAGTGAATTAAATGAATACTGGGAAACTTTGTTCTTAAATCTTGTTATTGTGTTTTGTCTGTGCTTCTTATTTTCTTAATTTCTGCCTGAATGTCAGCTTGAAGGATTTACCTCACTGTGAAAATTTGCTTTTTTTTTTCTAGCTTATTTCCACAGAACTGAGAGCAAAAGTGAACAGTGACCTTCCTCTCAAGTAAGAGGAAGTTTTCTATCTCAATTCTGAAAATGAGGAAAATGAATACTTCTCCGAAACTCACAGATGATAATGTATGTATAAAATATGTGCCTGTATATATTCACAGAATATAAGAATAATTAAGCACAATCAGTGATACATATGACAAATATGATACATGTATATATACAAAAGAACGCAATATATGATACTATATATGTAATGTAATGCTTACAATATTCTACTTTTGTATCACTGAAAATGATTATATTGTCTTGAGATTTTAAAATTGTGCATAACTCTTAGGTCTGTAAAATCTATTTAGAATATGCTTACACTGGTAAACATTTAGGAGCAGTTTTTGTACCATCTCATTTTATATTGCTAAATTTGAGTGATTTGGGATATAAAAGATATATTTCTATAAATTTAATTAGAAAATCTGATGTTACTGACCTTGTTAGCCCCCATGCTTTCATAATTCATTTGCACTAGGAAATTTTTAATACAAATAGAATGTAACAGTTTGCTAAAGTTTTTACAATTGAGAACCAAAACAGAAGATCTGAAAAATTTTTAAAAGCATCATTGCAGGAAGATAAGTATTTCTTTTATACAAAAATTGCAAATGTACAGCTTTGGGGTAAGCTATATATTTTACAAAAATACGATAAGACTAATCGAAAACTTTCATCCTTTTCTCTTTGCCTCTGCTTGCTAAACCATTCATCCCAGATGCTGTTATGAGGGCTGCTGAAAACGGGGTTCAGCACAGGAAACAGCTAACCTTGTGGTAGCTTTGTGCAAGGCGTTCGAGACAGCCAGGACTTCTGCACGCAGCACCGCTTTGCTCTCGGTGTGGAATGGAGTGGCATAAAAATACTTTTGCCCACAAAGAGGACTGAGGCCGAAGAGAGAGGACAGTTTTTGTACAGGTACTGGCTAACTGTAGAGTGTTGAAACTAGGACAGGTTGAAGAGAGCATTTTCCAGAGGGGTGAAATGTAGCATGGCATTGAACATTGAAAGCAAGAGGGGTGAAGGTTCTTAGGTAAAGTGAGTCAGTGGGAGAGTTCTGGCATGAGCACAGGTGAGGTGTGTACGAAGGAAAACTGGCTTAACATAAAGCTACAAACCTTTGATGAGTATTTAAAATGCCTGGTGATGTGGGTCTGCACGTGGTCTGCAAGAAATATTCGTGTATCCTTGAGAAGTAGAGGGGCTGTGGGCATGGAACAGTGAAGGCTGCTTTAAAAAAATTATAGTAAAAGACACTCTGCCATTCTTTTTTTTTTTTTTTTTTTTTTTTTTTCAGAAGCAGGGATTGAACTCAGGCCCTAGCACTTGCCAGGCAAGAGCTTATTCTACTGAGCTATTTCCCTAGCCCCTGCCGTTATTGTTCCTCAACTAAGTCTCTTCACTCCAGACACACTTATCCTATCATTCTTTTCACTTTTTTTTCTTCTCTTTTCTTTTTTCTTTCTTTCTTTCTTTTTTTTTTTTTTGGCTGTCCTGGGGTTGAACAAAGGACCCTGTGCTTGCCAGGCACATGCTTATTCTACTGAGCTATCTTTCTGGGCCCCTCTTTCCACTTTCTAAAGTGCATCTATGTTTTTTTGTTTGTTTGTTTTTTGAGTGCCTGCAGTTTCATTGTCCTTGTGGCTTTAGTATCCTGACTTGATTCAAAATGCTCACTTTTCTTGATCACTCTGACTGTGAGGAAGACACAAGACCTGTCACAGTGCCTGAGCCAAGGAGCAAAGCGGAGGAGGGATACCAAGGTGTCTTTTCAAGTAGCCCTTTCTGTTTGATGGGAAAGTGGATGAATAAAAAGAATTAAGAGATGTTCTGTATGTGTGCTGATGTCCCATGGGAAGGTAAAAATTAGATATTACACAAATACACTAATAACAAATAAATAAGGCACTTTTAAAAAACATTAAAGAAATAAGGAAAATATAAGGAATCAATTAATTAATTAACACAGTTCATGCCTAGGTCTTTGTTTCTACAAGCCATTTTCTACTAAAAAGAACCAGAGTACCTTAGGAGAATGATTAATTTCAGGAATTAGAAGGTGAAACAAAAATTTGTTTACAAGCAAATAAGTTCTCAGAAAATGATCTCTCTTCAAATGGCTACCATTTGGCAACTCTGAGTGATCTAGAAGTAAAAATAAATAATAAAGAAACAGATTGTAGGCCGTTCAATAAAAAGATGTACAAATTAATGGATAAATTAAAATTTTAATTACAAAAAAGTAATTTAAAAGTAATGATTTATTTATAGGTATCCAGAATGTACAATGAATTAAAAATAAAATAATTTCGAAGAGATTCACATGTAGAGCCAACCTAATAATTATGTTTAAATCTCTTTTGATGTATTTGGTGCAGGGTCTGGCTATGCAGCTCAGACTCCTAGTGATCATCCTGTTTCAGCTTCCTCAGAGCTGGGATTACAGACCTGCACCACCACGCCAGTGTCAGTGGCCAGCTTAGCGCATACAGGTCGAAGCCAGTGGAACGCATAGTGCCAGGGATTGAACCCTGGGCCTTGCGCTTGCCCAGCAGCTGCTTATGCCGCAGTGTTATCTCCTCTGCACAATAACTATGTTTTACTTATTTATTTTTTTGG
>NDGN011447867.1:0-12901 GCA_002564285.1 Tympanoctomys barrerae
ATAGATTTTGCAGAGATTTACTGTAGAGGTGTGTAACAGAGAAAGTAAAAATCTCCCCTGGCTTACAGCCCTCCCTACTAGTTGAGTACTACAACTCTGACCTGGGTCATCTCCACGTCTGTATTAGCATGTGTTATCTGCATAAGGGATGGAAGAAAAATACTACTTCTTAAATTACTACTGTTAATTAATCAGCAAGTGTTCAGACCTTTGAAGTCTAGAGACCCCACATGGTTCTTCTGGTAGAAGTGAGATAATTAGTACAAATAGCAGGACAGGATTTGTCAGGTGTGGAAAACTGTAGTGGAGAAGAAGCTTAAGAGCAAAAGAGTCAGAGCATGATTTTTTTTTTCCCTTCCTTATGAGTGTATATTTGTGATGCATGATGAATTTGTTCATTGTAGGGAACTGGTACGCACACACGTGACATTTTGATCCCTTTTACTTCTCTTTGCCTTCCCCTCCCTCCCATCTCCCCCCCATCTCCAGATTCCCTTATTCAGAGGTTAAAGTTTTTAATCTCTGAGTCAGATTTAATTGGTGGCTGTACTTTCTCCCTCGGGAGCACATTAAAATAGTCTCTATGACAAGATGACTAAATCATGAATGAATTTAAAATATTAAGCTAGTCTCCATCATACTAACATACCAGCAACTTGTTGGAGCTTAGTTTTCGCGTTGGAATTGAAGTGACAGGAAATGGCATTGCTAACAGACAACTTTTTTTGTTTGAACTTTGGAATGGTGCAAACGAGACATTGACAAGGCCTAATTCCAGGTTGGGGCCAACCATGCGTGACTAATGGCATTGCTAGCCGTAAAGGAATTAAATCATGAAGACAGTGAGTTTGGGATGTGAAATTCACTTCATTTATTCATTCATTTAAAAATACCTATTCTGTGCCATGGGCTTTGCTCCATAGTAGGAAGGTAAACTTTCGCACCTTGCACTGTCGTTCTGTAGTGTTTTGCAACTGTTCTTCTGTCCATCTCCACTGCCTTGTCTCTTGCATGTGGCAACATCCCTCTCATCTTTCATGTCCCAACACGAAGGTCATTTTTAATGTCTTGCCATTTTAGCTCTCCAGACTGTCCTGGCAAATCCCTTGTGAAGGTCTCACATTGGAATATATCTCAGTTGGAGCATTAGCTCATCACCGCGAATGCAGAGAATCACATTGGTGTCGAATTTCAGGAAGTGTCGTCTCCTTACCTTCAGAATTGGTGCTAGGTACATATTTGCCAAATATGGCTGGAGTATGAACTAAAAAAAAGTTAAATGAACTTCAGAAGCCTGCTAAGGTTGAGTCACATTTTTACAATCTCAACTGCAACCCAGAGAAGCAAGGGACAATTTTAGGAGATGAGATTATTCCAGTGTCTCTTAATGTGGATTTTTTATGCATGATACAAGGATAGATGCTTAGATTAGGCAGGGCACTTGATGCATTTAATGAAGTTAACTTGTAGGAGCAGCTTCAGTGTAACATATCTAGTGGCGCATCTCATTCAGAATTATAGAAATTACCAATCATCTGATGTAAGCATTTTAGGAAAATATAAGGGAAGAATTTTCATCCACGGAGCATACATGATTTCCAAATTGTATTTTTAGTAGGAAGTTACTGATTTTTGCTTTTCATGTAAATTGTTCCCGAATGAGGCTGCTACTCTAAGAGTCTTTGCGATTCAAAATTGTGATTTAGGAATTAGAGTCAACATCTTTTCAACCCAGGAAAAATCAAATCCAGATGGCTACGGGATGTGTTCCCGCCGTGAGTCGGATTCACGGTTCTGGAAGGAAGGGCGCTTCGTCCTGTCCGTTCAGTGCGGTAACTGGATAAAGATGTGGCCTTCAAGGGTGCATCAGCCAGGTCTCGCAGGAAGGAAGGAAGTGGTGGCAGAGAGCACTTCAAGTGGACTAGACAGAGCTACAAAGGACTAGACAGAGCGGAGGGAAGTCTCCAGGAGCTGCCAGTGCATCTCAGAGCTAATGGAACACCATTCCCAGACAGTCTCCCAGAAGTAAAGGAAAGGAGGATATAGGCGCCTTGCACAAGGTTGAGCTGGGGTCTTCAGCAGCAGTTGGCAGCCAGTGTCAAAGCAGGCTGCAGGAAGGGAGCCAGGGATACCCCACTGCTTCTCTCTTACCTTCGCTTGACGGCAGGCCATCCCGCTGCGTTACCCGGATGCACCCAGAGAACAGGAGCTGGGTAAATCTGCAGGGACAGGTGGAGAATGGCCAGTGGGCAGGAAGAGTCCTCAGGCTGGGCAAAGCAGCCCCTCTGCCCAGCAGTCCTGTGGGAGGCATGGCTAGTGAGCCTTGAGGGTTAGGATTTTGTTGCTGTCTGCAGACCTGTGAGTTGCGAAGGGGAGTGGGTGGGTGGGTGAGTGGGTATGCCCAGCATTTTCTTGAGAAAGAAAACAAACAAATCCAAATGTAAGCCCATGGCCAGCTAGATAGCTCAGTGGACTAAAGCGCCTGCTTAGTCAGAGCAAAATGGTCAGGGTTTGAGCCCCTGAGTGCCATGCCGGCCCCACCCCCAGGGTGCACTGAGATGGCGATTGAGACTGGGCGTGGTGGTGCATGCCTGTAATCCCAGCGCTTGGGAGGGTGAACACAGGAAGAGCACTATGAGTCCGGTCTCCATAGTGAGACCCTGTAGGCTCTGTACTTAAAAAAAAAAAAAAAAAAAGTAAACCCGCACCACGTATCTTTTTGGCTTTGGGAGAATTCACATCAAAGTCTGAGTTCCGTACTTCTGCAGAAACTGGAAGGCTGGGCAGTGCTGAGCGTGCGTTCCGTGGCCAGAAGGACTTGGGGAGCTTGGAGGAGCTGCCCTGGCCCAGGGGTGCTCTGACTGGGCCCTACCCCCACCCCTGCTTATTGGGATCGCAAACCTCTGTGGCTTCTGCCTGCCCTGGAGAATTTTGGGGTTTGCAGTCTTTGGCCTCAAGAGTGCGGTTTAGGGGAGGGAGGACAGAAGAACCAGGCTAGATCTAAAATGAGGCTGACCTTTGTCTTTCCTACCAAGGGGAAC
Organism: Tympanoctomys barrerae; assembly: GCA_002564285.1. Lineage (NCBI taxonomy): Eukaryota > Metazoa > Chordata > Mammalia > Rodentia > Octodontidae > Tympanoctomys > Tympanoctomys barrerae. The sequence continues at coordinate 3,042 of NDGN011447867.1, forward strand.
AGAGACAGGAGACACGGGGAAGGGCTCAGCTTGTCCCGAAGGCAGGGTCAGAGTGTTTGCTCTACCAGCCATGAGGAGGTTTTTTTCAGAGTTAAATGATTTTAGGCTGGTCTCAAAGTTTACCTATCGAAGAGAGATTGTTGAGGGGAATGTGTTTCACACTTAATCCATATTTCAATGCCAGGGTGTGTGAGGGAGGGGGAAAGGGACATTTAGCATGGGCTCTTCAAGGTTCACCTGTGTACCCCGCATTTTGTTTACCCATCCATCCATCGATGCATCTTTTGGTTGTCTCTGGCCTTTTTTGCTATTCTGAGTGATGCTACTATCGACACTGGTGTACACATACCTGTCTGGGCCCCTCCTCTCAGTTACCGTTAAGCTCTATGTGAATAATCTGGGTCAAAAATAAGATGCAGATAATAAAAGAAGCCACAGAGGATAACACCGGTATGTATACATGTAGCTCTTACCAGGGGCCAGGCACAATATGGAACACGTGCCTTACCTGTTCTTGCTCATCATGAATGGCCCAATAAGGCAGGCACAGTAGGTCATTAACTACGCCAGAGAACACTGAATTATATACATAAGGTTTTATGTGCGTAAGATTACCCAGCTAGAAAGTGGTGCAGTCGGGTTCAAACTCAGGTGCTGAGTGTCTGGAGGCCTCGCCTGAGTGGCTGTGAGGTCACACTGTCGACCAGGGTGGGTCCTGTCTTGGGTGTCCTTCTCAGTCTCTTTCCTCTTCATTCGCCGTGAAGTAATACTGTGTATGCTCTATTTTTAATTGGGCTTTATCTCAATAATAAATGCAAGCAGCAGCATTGTTAGCCATTTTGTATCCAGTCCTGGGAACATATCATTATTGTTATAACATCAAAATTTGGTGTTATCCTGACTTTTCTTTATGATAAAATACTGTGATGGGTGTCCTTTTTATACATTTTTTTAATTTTACTTTTTTTCATTTTTTCTTTTTTTAACTTTTTAAAAAATATTTATTTATTTTGACATCAGTTATTTTAAAGAAAAAATATAAAAACAACATATTTTTAAATGCTCATCTGACTTTTTGTTAGTAAAAAGTGGTTTTGCTGTGTCAAAAGTTATTCTTCCTCTTTCTCACCTCCTTTTAGAAACTATTTTTCTGACTTTAAAGGAAATAGGCTCACTGCAAAAAAAAAAAATTAAATGAACAGAAAATAAAGGCAAAGTGGAAAGGAAAATACATAATCTGTACTTTATCAATGTAAACAACACCACCAGGGACTGTGTGTTACATTAGTACGTGCTTCACTTTATTTGTCCAACACAGATTCCTACAAGAGGACTCTCTGGGATAATCCACATTTAAATTTTTTTCTTTTTCTTTCCTTTTTTTTTTTTTGGTTTAACCGGGGATTGAATTCAGATCCTTGCCCTTGCCAGGCAAGCGCTTATTCTATTGAGCTATGTCCCTAGCACCTTAAATTTCTGATAGATGATCGTGAATAGTATACCTATTTTTTTGTTGTTCTTGTTGTCTTTGTTTTTTTTTTTATTAATTTTATTGAGAAACAAATAGCAGTGAGATAGTTTCAAAACCGATTAGTAGGACAGTTTTGATACATTGCATGATAATTAATACATTGCATGTTGTTGTCTTTGTAGTGGTTATTCATAGTATAAGATGATATCTTGTCCAAACACTATTAGTATACCTATTTTTTAAGACATTTGCTTCCTTTGTCAAATTGCCATGTATGTTATATATTATATGTGAAAGAGCCATGACTCTAGGGGGGAAGGTCTCACATAATAATATAGATTTCTCACTATAAAGGCAGCCTATAGCCTATTGGTTGATTATGATAGAATTCATTACTTTTTTACTTACTGACACCATCCATTACAGAAAACCCTAGTACTTTAGGGTTGTTTTTATACTATGGGTAATATAGCTGCAGTCCACAAATTTTCATGAAAAAAAATGTTTTATCTGCACTATGTTTTTTTTTAACTGAACTGCTTCAATTGCATTAAGAGAAATGGCCATAATCTATCTATCTATCTGTCTGTTTTTCTTTCTTTCTTTCTTTTGTGTTTTAAATTTATGTGTTTGGTACAGGGTCTCACTACACAGCTCAGACTCGTAGTGACCCTTTTGTTTTCAGCTTTCCCAGCACTGGGATTACAGGCGTACAGCACTAGCTCAGTCTTGGTGGCTGGCTCGGTGTGCCCAGGGGCGGGGCTGGCGCAGCATGTGGTGCCAGGGATCGAACCCTGGTCCCTGTGCTTGCCTAAGCAGCACTTAGTCCTCTGAGCTATCTCACTGGCCCGATGGCTATAATTTTTCTGATGAGGATACGGGATTGGAAGGGCTGTGTTACAGTTCGGACATAGCTAGCTCTCTGTCCACCTGGTCTGTAAAGATCATTTGGCTTACATTAGCCTTGTTACCTCTTTGGTGGGGAAAGCACTGTATCAGAATCACATACCTTATGAATTAGACAAGGTAAGACCACAGGAGAAAGTGTAAAATACTTTATGACCTACGAAGCCGTGTACAAATAGACTGATTTCATGTGTAACCAGTAACAAGACTGATACTCTTCCCAAGTTTTTCTGGTATAATTCTTTCTGATTCCTGTTTATGTTACAGGTTAATTAGGGGGATAGTCATCCTCTTAAACTGTCTCTTTTCCTCTCATGACACTGGGCTTTCTCCACCTGAAATAAAAATGTGGGGAATAGTTATGGCCTTATACTCCTAGAGGCTGTGGAGAAGAGGCCTGTACTCCTACGCAGACCCAGGTCATTAATCCTACTCTTAATTCTGTTCCAGATCTGCTGTATTGTTTCCCACTGCCAGAGTGGAGTGAATAATGGTGACCTTTTGGCAGATTGAGTTGCAATTTTAGAATTTAGGGAGCAAAACCATGCCCTGGTTTTCCTTCTTTAAAAATTATAGCTATGCATCCCTCTTCTGTTTGGAAGGGGGGCAGAATCGGATGCTGGTGTTCTGCACAACAAAGAGGAATCGGGTGCTCCTGCCCAGCACACCCTGTCATAACCCCGGCCATCGGGAGTGGCAGCTGCTTAAGAAATAATAGTACCACACTGGCTGTCTGAAGTCAGAGCCTTCAGAGGCTGTTTTCCGGAACTGTTGTTGTTGTTACTGGTCTTTCATCAGGTTCATCCAGTACTCCATTGACACGGCTGCCTGGCATCCAGGACATTGTCCACAGAATATAATTTCTCCTGGACTCATTATTCTGTTGGAACTCTGCTCCGGTGGCTTTGTGATTGAGTTGCCACTAGGAAACCCTCTCCTCCACTTTCTACACTAGCATTATTTTTCTCTGTTGCCCACAACTTTGAGTTGGAATCTTCCAAGTAACTGTCTGGGATGTCCGGCATTTTTAAAAGCTTGTTTTTGAAAAAAATAAGGATTCTTGCATGTCGGAGCCGTGGAGAAGCTGGAGGCCTCTTGGCTGGTGAGAATTTAGGGTAGGAGCCTTTGCTGCACCCACCCTGCAACCCCCAGAACATCAGCCGCGGTACCCATTTGCTGCATTTTGAAATACTCTTCAGCAACCTTAGCCCTTCCTTCAGGAAGAATACCGGCAGGGCTGGCTAGCCACCAATGTCCCGAGTTCTCCAAGAGCTCTGGCTTCATTAACTTGGCCCTGGAAGACAGCGCCCACACAGTCCATTAGTGCAACCGTGTGTTCATGTGTGTTCCCTAAACTGTGTTTCAGACTCTGAGCTTTCACTTTACCATTGTTTGAAGCACGCAGTGGTCACCCAGCTCCCCATGAAGCTGCGGGTGCTCCTAGCTTCTCAGCACGTCTTGTGGAGGGACTGTGCCGACCACTCCTCCCTGGACTCAGCAGTAGGAAGCGGATGTCCTCCCTGCGACAGATCCCCTTTGTGAAGTTGAGAATTCATAACCTATCCTGCTTCCTTTTGAGCTCGGGTTTCCTAAAGCTCGGAGCCCAAATTAGTGCTTCGTAACAATAACTCACATCTCTGTTTCCTGGTGGTTACCGCCTCTCTCTCCCAAAGTGGATTAGCTCTTCTTCTTCTTTTTCCAGCTGTCCTGTACATGTGTTTATTTTAAGCCATCTTAAAATCCGTTATGGAAGTATGTAGAATCCAGATTATAAATAAAGTGGCACCGTCCTATCGTTGCCACAGCCGCAGTATTGATTTATCTGTGCTGTTAGTCTCCCGCTCCCCTCTGAGCATCTCCTTTATCCTGGTGGATCCATTCATATTTGGATAAAGATGAAAAACAGGAATGGGAGCCTTAGCAGGAGCCTTGGCAGTAAAGTCTAAAATCATAATCTGTGCCTTACAAATGTTTTCATTTTCATGTAACTCAGACAGCTGTCACTTGACTTAGGCTGACTATAAGCATTAGAATTATTAGTGGAATTTGCTAGGGTTAAATAAGGGGCTACATTGCCAGGGCTCCTCTGGACAATTTATCCACCCCTTTGGCGATGTTTGTAGGAGTTTTGTTTTGGTCTTTTTGAGTCAGTGTTTCACTGTGCAGCTCAGGCAGGTCTTGAACTCACTTTGTAGCCCTGACCGGCCTTGACCTCACAATGATCCTCCTGCTATAGCCTCCTGAGTCACGGGCATTTATCACCATTTCCAGCCTTCTAGGACATTTTCTAAGTGAAGTCTGCATGTGGTGTTAGGAGTTGCATTTTACACGGAGCCTCAGGCTGAAGACTTGGAAAGCTGAGTCTGACCCTCAGAGGCTTGAGGCCACTAGGGAGTGGGACCTGCAGTAGTGTGGCCCATGGCGCTGTGAGGCAGACTGTGGCTAGCATGACATAATGACTTGGGCATAAATGATGGCGGTAGATCTTTGGAGAAAGAAGAAAGTCACAGAAACACTGGGCAATAACGGTGGAGGGAAAACAGGAAAATAGTGTAGAAGCCAAGGGAGAAGGCAAGGCAGAGATAGCCGGGTCCTAGCATGCCGCAGACCGCAGGCTTCTGCCTGCTCTTGTCCAGTGATTGGCTGGCCAGACCCAGAGCAGCCTGCTGGCTTGGAAGAGGGAGGCTATGGAATCGTGACGTGGCTCGTGTGATGTGGGGTTGGAGTTCCTTTCCTTGGAATGTCCTTCCAGGTCTGAGCCACTCCTGCAGGGTGAATTGGGAAGTCCCTGGACCTGGACACATCGGTATACTCACTGTTCCTTTATTTTAAAGGAATACAGTGTGCTTGCCTTTCACTTTAAACAGGTTTGTTTAAGAATGGCTCAGACAGACCCTTTCGGGAGTGATGCTTCCTTTTGTGTCTCTTCTAGTAAGACTTCTGGCTGCGTGGAACGGAAGCTAGAGCATGCTAGCCTGAGGAGATGGGGTTTGTGGCAGGAGCATGAAATTGTTCTCCAAGAAGTGATGTAAGACTTCCATGACAGAACCTTCCCCAGCCCTGGGATACTTTTTGGGACTTGACTTTCTTGTTTTCTCTGACAGCTCATATCATATGTCAGGCTGAGAGTCTGGGTCCCTGTCACTTGGCGTGCAGGCTGGCTGCCAGCAGTGTGGATGTCCCTGGGAGTCATGTGGGAAATGCAGGTTCTCAGGCCCATCCCCTGATCCGCTGAACCCCAACCTGCACATTGGAGCTGGAGGAGCCCTAATGCCGACCGCTGGTCCCCTGGCTTGGGCATGGCCATGAGGGCTGAGGACAGGGCTGTGTGCCACTGTGTGGGCACAGTTGGGGTTGTGGAAGAGGGGACCTTGACAGGTGCATCGTACCCACTGCCTGAGACTGTTGGGTTTTCTCTTATCATGGGCCATCTATCCTGGGACCAGAGTGTTTCCCGATTGCCAACGCAAAGCCGATAGAGAAATCAAGCAGTATATGTAAAAACCTAAAACTATTTGTACTGTCTTTTCTACTTTAAAATTCCATTTTGTTACAAGTTACTTTTCATAAGCCCAGAGATAATTAAACATGAAAACAGGGTGGAAAACATGTAAGGTAGGCAGCTTTATGAATATGGAGTTTGAACTCCAGCATCAACAAACCCTTGGGTGTTTTAACAGTAGCTGCCTCTCGCTGCAAGCCAGCAGAAGCCGGTCAGTGCATGTCTTTACAAAGCTCGGGGTGTCCAGCTCTGTGTGGGGTCCTTTGTGCATCGGTCTGGCTCCCACTCTGCCCATTTGCCTATGAAATTGATTGTTTTTCCCGGTTGCACAGGCATTTGGCCTATTGCCAATGGATCGATAGAGCGAGGCCTGTTTTCAGCGCTACTCTATGGGCCAGAGATTAGAGCACTCGGGGCTGAGGTGTGCGGTCCATTCATTCGCAGGGACACTTACTGCCCTTCTCCATTTGGCACACTCAGCATTTTAGAAGGCATTAAAAAAAAAAAGAACTTTTCCACTGTGCTGTTTTGTTCTTTTGCTTTCTTCTCACTGCCTGCCCCCCTGACCATGCTCATTTAGGGTACAATTAGCCGCTTGCTTCTTGCTTGGTGGCTCCAGTTTGGGAGATTTCAAGGAGCTGTTCTAGCAAGCGTGGTGGATTTCTGCGACGCCTTAAAGCTAGACCATTTCTCTTTAGCATCTTGTAACTTTCTCTCTGGATTTATTGAAGAATCACAAATCTGTATCTTTGCTATAAAGTAACTCAGGTGATTGAAAGAGGCTCTTGAGTCCAGAAAAGAAAAAGAAGAAAAGGAAGAGGAAGAGGAAGAGGAAGAAGAAGAGAAGGAAGAAGAAAAGAGAAGAAGAGGAAGAAGAAGAAGAAGAACAACAACAACAACAAGAACAACAACAACAAGAACAACAACAACAACAACAACAACTGGGTGGTGTTGGAAATGGAGAGATTTAGGGCCACTCTTCCATTGTACAGAATGAGTTTCTAGTACTAAAAAAATCCATGGCTCTAAGTAAAGAGTTGACATTGCCTGCACAAGGCCGGATTTTATTCCCAGGATGTTGCCAGGAAACCCTTAGAGTAGCTATTCTTCAATCTTTTGTAGTTCTGCAATTTTATAAACTCTCATAAGCATTGCTTATAAATCTGAAATGAAGAGAAAACAGGTTTGTTGCCTTAAATTGTATCCTATCTAACATGCACAGCAGAAGTGTCAGTTTCCCTTGCATTACTGATCTTTTTAAAATAATGAAAAATGTACAAAAAACCACGTTTGTGTACCATTGTCATAGGCCGTACACCCCTGTGCCTGCCAGCCCACCTAAAAGGCAGCATTACTGGTGTCTGCAGGCATCCCTGGGCATGTGCTCCTAGACTGTGCTAACATTTAGGCTGTGTGCGCTGCACATCCTGTAGTGTGGACCAAGAGGCCGGCTTAGCCACTTCGCCTCACGCCCCCAAGTGTCCATCTGCTCCAAACTTAGATCAGTTGTTAGCCCTTTGAATGCTGATCTTTAACAAGCTGTCTTGCTTAAAAATAAGAATGTGGCTCGTAGTTTTAATTTCTCAGTGTCACTTGATGAGTGCGGCAGTGGGAGCTTTTTGGAGCCCAGCACGAGAAGGGGAGCTGCCTGCAAGCTGAAAACCCACCAGGCGCCGGAGCACGCAAACACCCAGCAGAGCACAGCTAATGGAAGCTGTCTTGAAACCATCAGCCTTGAATCAGACAGGGTGGCGGGATTTCCTGGGTGCATGGCTGGGCTTTGGAGCTGTACTTTTTGTCCTCCTCTGCTCGCTCCCCTCTTCCCTTCCATTTCTTTTTTCCTTTTCCTGGGATCAAATCTAGAGCCTTGTACGTAGAAAGCATTTGCTGTACCTCTGAGCCACACCCCTACCCACTGAGCCACACCCCTACCACTGAGCCACGCCCCTACCCACTGAGCCACACCCCTACCTGCTGAGCCACACCCCTACCACTGAGCCACGCACCTACACACTGAGCCACACCCCTACCACTGAGCCACGCCCCTACCCACTGAGCCACGCCCCTACCCACTGAGCCACACCCCTACCACTGAGCCACGCCCCTACCCATTGAGCCACACCCCTACCTGCTGAGCCACACCCCTACCTCTTTTGATGATGCATTGTATTTCTTCCCCTATGAAATTCCAAACAGCTGAGATTGGAAACATGTATTTTAAAAGCACATATTTTGATGCAAATCAAATTTTTGTAAACAGCAGAGTAAAGGACATTCGGTAGCCATTAAGTTGGATTGTTTTAAAACAGTGCTGTTTCCCTGGTGACAGATTAGGGGCAGCATCAGTAATGTCTATCCTGCTGGAAGTTGGGACTTGTGGTCAAAAGCATTGGCCCTTTTGAAGTATAATTCTAATGGCTATAGTGACTTTTGTACTGCTTCCTTTTTGATATTTGACTATTATAATTATATAGCATAATATACAGTTACATTTAATTTTATAGACATCTTTATGAGTAAAGTTTTATTTTCTTAAAACAATCTGGGCAGTAAGCATGAATCTTCTCAAAAATTATAGAGTTGTCACTTTCATTATAGACTTCTTAAAGATGCCATAGATTTAAAACGTTGTTTTTAAATAGTTAAAAGTCAGTTCTCTTCATTCCTCTGACTGCTCTGCTCAGTCCAGAGCCTAACTTAGAATAAAAGAATAATAAGCCTACTTTGACAGATGCTGATTAGGGACTTTTGTCCCCCTGAGTCAGGGGCCTGTGTGTAGGCTAGGTTGGCCTTGAGCTCCTGGCACATCCTCTTGAGGAGCTGTCTTTTCCCGGGACTGCGCTGAGTCCTGGAGCGGAAGTTTCGCAGAAGCAGTTTCAGGCGGACCCCACGTTTGGCGGAGCTGGAGGCGCAGCCTTGCTCCGCTGATGCCAAGCGCTCGGCCACTGTGCCAGAGTCTGCGTTGCGTGTGTGCGCATGCGTTGCTCCTGCACTGCGGACTGCATCATCTGGTTTGCAGGGGTGGGAGTCCCAGACTGGCCAGCACCCTGCCACCGGACGGGCTGGCCCAGTTCATGTGGCCTTGATGTTTACAAGCTGTTGCGGAGTGTTGCTGGGTGCTGCTGGATGTGTGGCATGAGCCTGCTTCCAGCGCAGCCTCTGTGGGTGGCAGAGCTGTGGCCGGGGGGGCGTGTGCCCTGTGCTGTGAGGCTGGTGTGGGCCCCTCAGAGGTGAAGGACACCACCACCACCAGACGTTGTCATGCATGCCCCACCTTTTGGGGGCTTTTCCCAGGAAATGCCCTTCATGATGACTATTTTGAAGATTTATTCTTCACTGTCCAGAGAGACTTGAGTGACTCGGAAAACTCTTAATTTAGCAAGTGGCATGGGACCTGAAAAGATTTTGTTGTCTGTCTCCTATGATTTGGTGGCTGAGAACAACCTAAGGGTTAGCTTTGTCCTTCTCTGTGTAAATACCAGAGAAGGGGTGTGGACGGTCTGGTGTGTTCTCGTGTTTGCCAACGCTGTCTTTCGTCCTCCTCCACGAGACAAAGGACTGAGTTGAGCTTGCCAGGCCAGGGGTCCTTGCTGCTTGGTGGGGAGGTGGGGCTGGGACAGGGAGAACAGGGTACATGCAGCCTGTGTCGGGGAGTGGGGGGGCCCACAGGCCAGGGAGCAGCTCTTCCCACCGCTGGGGTCAGCCCTGGGCCCGAGCAGAAAGGAGCCACAGAGTGGTGGTTTCGGAGCCTTCCGGATGGAAAGGGCTGTCAGAGAGGGAAGGAGCAGTGGCCTGGCCAAGGTCAGAAGAGGAGCCCTGGGACCCTGTCGCCCAGGGCGAGCTGCGGGATGGCTGGAGAGAGCCTCCTGCATGCTGACCGCAGTGTCATTTGGTCTTCTTTGGGATGAACATGAGTGCTGGGCCATGCTGAGCTCAGGAGGTGAAAACGTAAGGAGGCGGGAGTAGCGTTTGCCCTCTTGG
>NDGN011447871.1:0-12027 GCA_002564285.1 Tympanoctomys barrerae
ACAAGTGACTAGAACCAGTAACACATCTATTATTTCATGAATACTCTTATTTTTATTAAGAATTTGCTGCCCCCTCACTTGACAAATCACTGAAGTCTTTACAACTGCACATCTGAGAGCCTTGCTTGCCCAAGCCCTGGGAGGAAGCGGGCTCAGCGTTTCAGCGGCCTTGGTGCTCACAGCTCTAATCACACCATGTACAAGACGACATTTGAGCAGGTAGTCTGTTCACCTCCATTTCTCCATGTGGTAAGGATAAATGTTGGAGGATAGATTCTTACTTCTACAAGTAATGAAGTCCCAATCTGGACTACCACATATAAATTAAGACTCCCAGCATTGTATTTGGAAGACTCCCCAGTACCTGAGGAGCATTTCACTTTCATGTTATGGAAACAGGGTCCTGGAAGGAGACTTTGTGGCAGAACTGGGGATTGAACTCAGGCCCTTGCGCATGCCAGAGAAGCGCTTATTCCATTGAGCCATCTCCCCAGGCCCATGGAAGGAGACTTTGAGTAATCATGAGGAGACCTCGTGCAGCAAACATATTTACAAAGACACCCACCATTGTGGATCCTTCCCCCTTCTGTGGCTGCCCTTTGATTTCTGTATTAGCACAAAACCCTGTGGCCCAAAGCTTTTGTCATAACTGGAAGCACTGGGAAAATGACGCAGCCCTGGGGCATTGGGTACCACTGGATAAAGGTGTATCTTTGGAAAGAAGCTGCTCTAATGTCTCTCCCAGAGAGTAGAGTTGATTGAGGCTCATAGAGGAGAAAAGGATGTATTGGAATGCAAATCTTATAGATAAATAGGGAGCAATTATCTTGTGGATGCCCTTCTCTTTAGCCCCTAGGTAAAGAGGAAAACATTGTCTAACATATGTCATACAGAGCCACAGTCATATTGTCCCTGTAAGTCCGTCCACAGATATATTTTTCTCCATTAAATTATCTTTTCCTATCAACATGGTAGCTACCAGTGCTGATTCTGGAGCTGATGATTCTCCACTCCACATCAGTCTCTACCTGCCAGTGACTAAAGGTTTCCTATCTTTTAAGCACACAGGAATCATTTAAATTACCCATCAATGATCTTACTGCAGATTTGTCCCAAAACCTTCACATAATATTATTGCCAAGTATCCTAAAATAAATGCATAACTGTTAAAATAGAAATAAGGCACTTGTTATCCTACAAAATATTATATTGCCTACTAGTAGTGCTAGGTATACCCTAATTAAATCTCAGCAACTAAGTTTAGATACTTGGGAATAATTAATGTTTTTGCTTTTGGAGGTATATTTGTACATGTGGAGTGAGGTCAGGTGTGTTTACAGAGGTATGGGATTGTATAACCAAACTGATTCCTTCTGAACCAGGAAGAATGATTATTCTGTATCCCACAGTCATTGATCACAGATATTAAAGAGAACCAGATTTTGTATAGCACATCCCACTCAGGAGTTCTCTTTCAGCCATAGTGTGCCATACATCACTTCGGATGGTCTTGGTATCATTAGTCTTCCCACATCCTTCTTCCCTTCTTCCCACTCCAGGACTTCCTACTGGGCCACAGAATAAAGTCATTCTGCCCTTAGAGTCTGAAGACAAATTGTATCCAACAGCAAAGAAAAAAGGGTTCTGGCATATGACCAAAAATCACAGACAGACTTTTTAACCTGAATCAAGTAGGTACAAACCTGAAAAAGAGTAAATTTATGGCAGCACATTCCTACCAGGCACTCAACCTGTAGAGAGTGTTTCCCTTGTGCTACTGGTAATGCACAGTTCAAAGAAGCCCTCCCCTTCTATATTGCAATTTAGAAAAAAAATTATCCACAACTAAACTTGGTAAAGCTGAGCATATATAAAATACTATAGCAAACTGAAGTCCCTCAAAGAAAATATGGCCCACTTCCTACTCAGTTCTCTAGAGAAACCCTCACTGTGAAATCCACATAGTACAGAAGGGGTTATAGTCCAAGAGTTCACAGTCCAGGGCATAAAGCCCTGGAAGCAAAGGTGGCAGAGAGCTGTATTTGACAGGAAAACATGGCTGGCCAGGGCTGAGGCACCGCCCTCGTGCTCTGCAGCCCTAAATGATAACAGAGGACCTAGAAACAAAAGAAGAACTCTGCTGCTGGAATGACATGGTTTCTGTGGTAGTCTGGATAAACTAAGCTATAAATTTGGAATTGTGTGCAGCAGCTTTGGCTATTAATTTTTTTTATGTTCACAAAATAATTTATGATCTGTATTGTTCTCTATGTTAAATGTGCCATGCTAATGTTTACTTGAATTTTAGTCCCTGTATCTACATGGTAAATGCTGTTTGGTCATTATATCTTCATAAACCAAGGAACAGCCCTCAGAAGGATTGCAGTGAAATGTACTAAAGGCTAACTTCTAGTTAGAGGCTGGTAATTTTCAGGAAAACTTCCTCAAAACCGCTAAAGGTTGTGAGGCATTTTTATTACTGAATTCTTGAAAGTCAGATAGACTCAAGATTGTGCATAAGAAAGAAAGTAGGAAGTACACTGTTGATGAATTTTTTAATAAATTTTTGCTTTACTATTTATTTCTAATAGAATTCAGTGAGAAATTAACTCAATATATCATTTTAATGAATTTATGACTAAAATTGTGTATATATGCTGTTTACTAACTGTAAATTTAATATATATGATGCAATATAAGTGTAATACAGAAATTCAATTTTCAGTATAAGTTTATTTGGTTAGTGCAATAACTACTAAATTTCTGAGATATCAACATAACAAACTGTTCCACTAGGCATTCTATTTTTCTTAGCTTTCACTTCTTAGAATATAAATGAGTAGAAAGTGAACTGTGAATACTTTTTATATAAACTTTTGATTTAGCATTCAATATGCTGAACTTACTTGGGTAAAATAACAGAGACATGGCAGTATACAAAGACTTTTGTTAAAAATACCTTCCTCGCTGTTTCTAGCAGTATACAAAGATGTACACCAAGACCAAAACAACCTGCCTCTCCTTAGAATCCACATTGTCTGCATATATCATAAGATGTTCTGAGTAACAAAATCTGCTCATCTCATCTCTCCTCCACCAGCAGAGGACTTTGGTGTTATGAAGCAACAAGAGAAATTGCCAGCCTGAACCTAGGAATGCAAGATCCAAGCAACCTGGTAATTAAATTTTAAAAGATGGCAGGAAAGCTCTTGAAATGAGACAGAATCCTAATCTGAGGAGAGGTAATATATTCTAATTGAAATCAAGAAAAAAAATGAAAAGCTGAATTTCTAACAGATTCATAAACATTAACATCGGTAGGTGAGGCAGAAAGTTTAGACTTTTTGGAGCTCAAATATGGCAAATGTGCTGACATCCATTCACCCAGCTTTTCTGTGTCATTAGTGATTACAAAACAGAAAGACCCTGCATATCTCTCTCTCTCTCTCTCTCTCTCTCTCTTTCTTTCTCTCTCTCTCTGTCTCTCTGTCTCTCTCTGTCTTTCTGTCTGTCTGTCTCTCTCTCTCTCTGTCTCTCTCTCTCTCACACATACACACACACAACTGAAAATCTTTAATATTTTATGGATCCTTCTTCTATACCAACCAAAAGCCACAAGCCACAGGGAAAGGGTAGGAAAGTCCACATGCTGTGGTACTAGAGAACAGTCTGTGGCCCCTTTTGGAGGAACAAAGTTGGAAGTTCTCTGATGCTGGGTGAGGTGGTGGATCCAGACAAGATCTACTACAGCTGGAAGAAGGCTGCACAAAAAAGTAAATGGCCTAAGCTAGGAGAAAATGATGGCAAAGCATATATGTACTCTGTAGAACTTTTCCAAGAATATAAAGAACTTTTAATTAGTTCAACAATAAAAGATCATCAACCTAATAAAAATGGATGAAAATATTTGGGTAGATACTTCAAGAAAAACACATGAATGGAAAATAAACCTATAAAGATGTACTCATCATCTATTAGTCTTACTTTTAAAAATTCAGTGAGATTCCCATACACTTACTAGAAAACAAAATGTTTTTTAAATCTTATAATATCAAGAAAAGGATGTGGGAAATTCATGCATTACTGGTAGCTTCCAATGGAACAACCATTTTGAAGAGTTTTAGAGTTTTGTATAAGCATGAATAAACATACACCATAAATGCATAATTTCATTCCTACATATTTTTCTAAGAGAAATGAAAATTGTGTCTCCACAGAAAAGTCATGCAACAATGTTCTCAGAAAATGGATAGTTAAGGTCAAGCATGTCCCCTGTAAACCTTACACATTCATAGATGGGGCTTTGGGGAGGTGCCTAAATCCGGAGATTGATGGCGCTGACTCGCTGCTAGCAGGGACCCTGCTTCCAGGCCATTGTGATGCCAGCTCTTTCCTCCACCCAGCCCCTTCTGCCACATAGTTTGTTTCTGCCTTGAAGTAAGTTGAACATGGTGTAACTGTGAGCAAAATAAGCCTCCCCTTCTTCAAATTGTGGATGCCTGGTATTTGTCCTACGGATGAGGAAAGTGGCTAAGACAACTTATTTCTAGTTTGTAAGAGTCTATATGTCTTAAAATCAATTAATGGCTAAATTAATTATTGTGGATCTATGCAATGCAACAGTTATTCCTCAAAAAAGTTACTACTGTTCCATTTAAATATGTGGGTGAAATAATATTTAGCAGAGACTGCTAGAAAACACAATGTATCTTCTTATAATTCCATTTATAGGATCACAAAACAAGCAAAAATATGGAGATACTAATCAGATCAGTAAGGTCTGGGATAGGTGGATAGTTTCATTCCAGAAGGACACAAAAACAAAGTGATAACAGCAGGTTTCTGACTACAACTTGCCTGGAATTGCTTCCTTACATAAAAAAAGAAACAAAGCAAAAGCCATTTCATTGCAGTTTTTGATGAAGAGGGTCAGAATGTAGTGGAGATGAAGCATAAATGTGAAAAATCACAGGCATAAATGGTGGTCTCATAAAAAGGGAGTCAAGTGCACACCATTTATACCATTACATCTCCTGAGATTAGTCCTGAACCAGGATGGGCTTGATTTGATGAGAAAAAGAATAAGCAAGAGCCAAGGTCAACCTCCACTCATGCTATATAACATGATCTCTCAGGTGCCAAGGCAAGTTCAGGGAGCTGCTGTGTTACCTCAGTATTGATCTGCCCAGGGGATAAAGCTCAGCAGGTTCTTGCTACATGGAGTCATCTTGACACTGCATTTACCAGTGGGAAACAGCCAGGCAGTTGCCCCAACAACCACATTCACCCAGCCTTGAAAAGCAGCACTCAGGGGGCTCACTCTGAATATCTGAACCTGCGGAGACCCCCAGAAAATAGTCTGGTGGCCACTCCTGACAGCAATCAGGCAGCTGCACCCACATCTACTTTTGGCTGCAGAACACAGGCAGGCAGCCAATCCCTTGTACAGAGATTCAAGGAAACAGACTCTTGGGCTGGTTGACCTAAAAAGATCAGGGGCAAGAATTATATTACTGACAGGGGATTCCCCATTACAATGATGGCAGACTTCTTAGCAGGCACCTTGTGGACAAGGAAAGAATGGCCTACTATATTCAAAGTCCTGGAAAAATAAGTGCTAAGCGATACACAATTAGGATTTAGGAACACAATGGAGTCTAGACGATTAGTGAAGAAAGTGTTTGACTCCATTCCAATGTGTGACTACTGACAGCCCTCAAGTCTTATCTTAACTCTTCCATGTTCCCTCACAGGTGAGCAAGGTGAGGAGAAACTCTGTAGTCATCCTCTGGGCACCAGGAAGAATTCCAGACCATGCAATAACCTTGGATACCCGAGTTGAAACCCTTGCTCAGCCCTACCTCCTAGAGACAACGGAACACACCTTCCCCCAATCTCACTTCTCTACCTACTTGCAAACCTATGAAAAGACACAGCATTACTTCTATATGCTTGGTGCCTGTGTGGTGAATGCAGTCTATATTCAAACCAATTCTGAATGAAAGTTTGATTCTCCCCTTCATGATGTGATCACAAGAATTAAACTAAGCACACTGGTTCATAGCTATAATCCAGCACACTATAAGCTTAGAACAAGAGAGTCTTTGGTTTGAGCCCAGCCTGGACAACTTTGCAACTTAGCATGCCCCTGTCTTAAAAGACAAAAGGGTTGGGGATGTAGCTCAGTGAGAAGATTCTAGGTTCAGTCCTAGCATAACAAATAAGTTAAGGGACTTACAAGATAGCTCAGTGGACTAAGCACCTGCTGGCAAGTGCAGGGGCCAGAGTTCCATCCCTGGCACCACATGCTGTGCTGGCCCCACCTCCAGGTGCACGGAGCCAGCCACAGAGTCCAGGAGTGGTAGCACAGGCCTGTAATCCCGGAGCTGGTGAAGCTGAAAAAGGATCACTATGAGTCTAAGGTGCATAGTGAGACCCTATACCAAATACATTAATAATAATAATAACAATGCACTAAGAAACTGTTGTTTCCCACATAATTGAATGTGATAGAAAGCACTGGCTGAGAAAAGAAAGAATCTAAAGATATTAAAGTGGGAAAACAGAGACAGCATTGTGGAAAACCATAGAGAAAGTGTCTAAGCAGAGCTTAGACTGAGGTCCCCAGGTAGATCATGATTTTAGTTTCAGGTATAAGGAACAAAGAAGACATGGCAATGTGTAGTTGGTAGCTGAAGATTTGAAGTCTAAGGAGCCTATCGTAGGTCTAAGGGGAGATACTCAGTCTCTCTATTTGAAAATCCAGGCAATGGCCCTTGCCCATTTCACAAATCCCAACTCTGACCATCTCCTCAGTAGCATGTTTCTTTTAGTATAAGTTCCATTTTGATATTTAAAAGGGTAAATAGACATTTCCTTTGAATTACTTATCATATCCAATCGCTTTGTTTTATTTAAGCATCACAAATTCAGAATGTGTTTTGTTACTGGTAGGCTTTCAACAAATACTTTGATTAAATTAATAAAATTTAACTTAACCTAAAACCTGTAGTGCTTAACCTATAAAAGGGATGTAATAAACATTTTTAAAACCTAATTTCATTTTCACAAGCAAAAAATAAACATACATTTCTTTTATTATAAGTCCCATTTTAATATTCAAAGTGGTAGATAGACTTTAAAGGTATCCACAAAATATCATCTATTTGATGCTTTTTAATAAATGCTGTTTCTTGGTGTCACTGATGTTCACATAAGATTTTTGCATAAATCAATAAAAGTCTTTTCAATTCCAAGTCTAAATCTTTGGGATGCAACTTTCCTCACAGGGATATATATATATATTTCTTAAAACCAGCCATTTGTAACATTTTCAGACAAAAGCTGACATGGGAAGAATAATTCACACTTCTGACCTAGCAACATGATGAATCTGCTTTACTGAAAGCAATCAGTTTGGCGATAAAAGGGTCATTTTTTGTGGGGATCTTTACTTCTTTATGTCAAAATATCATTGTCCAGTATTCCCAAATACATAGGTTACTTTTCAACTAATGGAAGTGCACCTTTTTCCAATCTTGTATAACACTGCCTGCTCCTTTTTTTCCAGATCAAAAATCTAATTAGTACATATTCCTGAGAGATCTAAAGTAAGAAACTTTATTAAATGTTTTCAAAATTCTTTCTGAGCTAGTAGAAGAGTAAGCCAAGATTTTTTTTCCAGCTCTGCTGCTAAGCTATATCCCAGGCCCAAAACTAAGTGAATTTCAAATGACATTAAAAATAATCTTAAAGACTTGAAAAAAAGATGACATAGTCAACTTTAAATATATACATTTCTATCACATGTTAATTACACTTGTAAAAATTGTAGCAATGTTTATTTGATATCATTACTTGCTTGAACTACTTACTAATTCTTGAGATTAACTAGTAAATATGAGTTCCATATATTTTTCTCCTTTAAAAAGAATAAGTAGGATATAAATTTATATCTAGAGTTAAAACTTAGAGGGAAATATTTCCAGAATATTTAAAGAATAGAAATGGAGGCCAGGTATGGTGGCACACACCTATAATTCCAGCACTGGGGAGGCAGAGGCAGAAGAATCATTGTGAGTTTGAGAACAGCCTGGACTACAAAGCAAGCTCAAGGCTAGCCCAAAATACTTAATTAGACCCTATCTCAAAAAGATTTTTTAAAAAGAAATAAAAATGTAGCATTATTATTGTATGCTACCAACACATTTATAATTTCATTTTAAAGCAATTATTATAGGAATCAACATATAAACAGTGGCTGAAACAATAAAGTTAGACTACACTGGTTAAAAAGAGGATTAAGAAGTCGTGGGTAAGAATAGATCTTTGTCACAGTTAAGGATAATTGCTTTATCTGCAGGGTCAGGATGCCTGTTTGTCTACCAGTCCATCACTTTAATTGGGTTCCTTTAAGTTTTCTCTATTAATCAGTCTGGATGCTCAGGAGATACTTTTTACTACAAATATTTTTCTATCCAACTATTTATGCTTTTTCCCCCAACATATGCTATTTCTGTTATTTTAATTAATATACTCTATCCTGATTGATAATGGGAAGCCCAACACTGAACATTAACATTTGAACACATGTTCCCTACACTCAAAGAAATATCTCAGAAAAACAACAGCAAAGGCTCTAAAAGTTGGATGTTAATGAAACCAGAAAGAGTATATTTAAAGGTTAGAAAGGATTTAGGAGTTGGGAAAGAAAAGTATGGCGAATAGTAATGAATTACCTAACTACCATTTGTCTTCAACAAATATAATTGGGCCTGGGAACCCTTATGGATTTACAATGAATTCATTAAAAGTTAGTACAAGTATAGAAACCAAGGCTGTAGATCACTTTCTTTCAGGGTATATCAATGAATTAGAAGGGTTTTTTTTCTTAAAAATACCTCAAGGAATTAAAAGTGCTTTGCTATATTGATTCTTATTGTATTTTTTCACTGTCATCTTGTTTTAGAAGTATATACAAAGTACTGTAACAAGAAACAAGGATAAAAACACTTGACTACTTAGAAAGTTTTTTTTTAGCTGTATATTATTTTCCATCTTAACTCTATTGTATGTCGTTTTAAATTCTTCTGATAGCGAATAATTTAATCACATTTAAAACATTTATTTAATGTGATTCTTTTCTGTATCTTTTAATTTTAGTAGTTCTCATAGTTTTATTAGGCTAAGTCTAAGTATTGTTTGGAAAAGCAGTGTTAAGTAGGATGTCCTTGTCATTACTGCAGAGTGAACATACATTTTCCTCCTACGCAGCCCAGGGAGAGTCGTGAATTATTTCCTTGTCCTTTAGAACATTTCTCCTCATCTTTTCTCTTCACAATGTTTCTTCTAGAAACATCCATTTCCACCTCACAGTCAGTCGCCTCCCACAGCACATTAGCTCTTCAGTACCTAATACATTTATGAAAGGACAGACAAAGATGCCTCACAGAATAACATGTAACTGTTACCAGTGACACCCACATAGTCACAAGGACATCAGATTTAACAAAGGAAATAAATATACTCTCAATGTTTAATGATCAACAAAACAAGTAGGAGGACAGGTGCCCTCTTAGCCACCCTTCCCTTCACTAAGACACAGTATCCAACTCCTGCCACCCAGAGGACAGGCTTGTTTGGGTTCATGGTGACAGCCCACGACTGACTGGCTCCCAGGCACAGTCAGTATGGGAGAGGGGCCTGCCTGGTGAAGGAAAGGCCGCTTGCACCAGGGCAGCCAGGAAGAGGAAGACAAAGAGGACCAGAGGAAGGCGTTACCCTCTTCCCAGCCATGCCTTCCTCTACAGTGTTGTAACCCTGACCCTTTCATCTAAGGAATAAATACCCAAGTTTATTTTTCTTTTTTTTTTCTTTCTTTTTTTTTTCTGTACAACTAAGCCCTTATAGGGCTGGGGAGATGGCTCAGTGAAATAAACACTTCCCTGGCAAGTGCAAGGCCTGAATTCAATCTCTAGCTCAGCCAAAAACAGAAAAAAGAAAAAAGAAAAAGAAATGACCCATATTACCATCCCTAAGCCTCAGCATCACAGACATCAGTCACGTGATGAGCCAATTAACACTGTTGGGTTGTGTTTGCTATTTTCTAAAGAATAATTCTATCCATACTACTATCCTTTCTTGATTTTAAAGAGAAAAAGTAAAATAACAAAACAGAGTTTTAAAACAGTTTAGGAGATTTACAATAATGCATTGCATGTTGTTGTCTCCATAGTAGTTATTTGGAGTCTAAGTGTCTGCCTGGCAAGTGCAAGGACCTGTGTTCAATCATGCTGTGCTGGCTCTGGAACCCTGGGCACACCATGCTGGCCACCCAAACCAGGCGTGGGGGTGCATGTCTGTAATCCCAGTACTGGAACCCTGGGCACACCATGCTGGCCACTCAAACCAGGCGTGGGGGTGCATGTCTGTAATCCCAGTACTGGGGAGGCTGAGACAGGAGGAGGATTAGGAGTCTGAGCTGTGTTGCAAGTCTGAGTTCTGTACCAAGTTAATCAATTAATTAAAAAGAAAGAGTAACAAAGATTTCTTCATAATAAAATAGCCAACAGAGTTGCAGCAATACTTTGCAATGCTTCTATGATACTAATTATGGAGCTATCATTTCCATTGTATGAGCCCTTATAGTTAACCCTTTAAAACTGAAATAAAAGGAAACATTTCAGAAGGAAAATTTGCAATGCACCACCAATTTTCATCTCAATGTTCTGAAATAGACCATTGATAGCTCAATTTAATCAGAATGTCTGTGCTTAAACCATGTCTCCTTCACCATGTATATTATTATTACTGTAACCTAATTCTTGTGTTATCCTTAAATCTCAACATGTCAATAGAAAAGTGAGTAAACTCATAAATAATGAAGTCAATGTCAATGTATGTAGATTTCTTTTCAAAGAATTTTAAACATGGTGCCTATTCACGATGGTGACTTACAGAATTTTACTAACACACTATTTTTCATATAGTCTCCCAGAAATAATTTTATTTTAAATACCTTATAATCAAGCAAAATATTATACATTCTTATGGATGCAATTAGCAATTGTATAGACAGCATTAGAAATGAAGGGTTATCATTTGTGAAATTTCCATTAAAATACATCATGACATCTTAATAATATAAGAATATTAGTATATGGTAGGGGTGACTTACTAGTCTGGGAAGCCAGTTATCTGGAAGTATTAGGAAAAAATTTAGACACACAATTTCAGTATCACCAAATGTATTTTTTTCTAGTAAAAGGACATACCCCGGTGTCAGATTCAACTTGTAGGTTTCCAAAGTAAGTCCTGGAAAATAAAGAGTAACCACTGATATGCGTTTAAAATATTATTTTAACTAGTCAGAGAAATATCTTGTGATATGGAAATAAATATAAGACCAGTAAGTTTTAGTAAATATGACATCTTCCTACATATCTTTCTACATTTTACTTACAATATATTTGTAAATTACAGAAACATTTAGAGGAGTTAGAACTTAGAATTTAGGAAAATCTCCTGTCAAATTATCATGAAATACCATAACACACAGGGAAGCCAGAATTCTATTAGTGCGCTGGTATAATCATGATTTAGTAGCAACCAGGAGCGCAAATCTATTTAATGGAAGGTTTATGTCACATCGTCACCTCTCTGAAATCTACTGCTAGTGAGAAATGAATGAAATGATTTTCAGAGACTCTGAAAAACAAGATTTTAAAATCTTTTTTTCTTATGCTATAAAATAATATGGTCTAAAGGAAAACAATTTTAGATAGTGTGTCTTTAATTTTTAAGGAATATAATCCTAAGAAATGGACATTTTGTTTCTTTCTAAACTGAAACTAAATAAGCTTTGCAACGTTTAGTACTACAGTCTCCAAATATTAGATGTAATAAGATGTATACAGATAATAGTTCAATCACTTTATAGATGCCATGAGGCATTTAGGCTGAAACACCTATTTGCTATTTCCTCTTTTTTTTCTTTCTTTTTTTTTTTTTTTTTTTTTTTTTTTTTTT
>NDGN011447877.1:0-10025 GCA_002564285.1 Tympanoctomys barrerae
ACCTTATGTCCACCGAAACATAAGGAAAATACACTAGCTTTGGGATCTGAAACTGACAGACTCCAGACCTCTTTCTTTGAAGAGGAAAGTATCTTTTTGTAATTAGTAGAAATGTTTTCTTTCAGGTTGCATTTACTGTATACTCTGTAGTCATTTCAAAAGTGGTGATGGGATCAGAGGAAATACAAGAACTCTGTCACTTTCTTCCTGATTTTGATATGAAGCTAAAAATGCTGTAAAAATTAGCTTATTCATCAGAAAGAAAACTATGTCTAGCCAGATGCCTGCAGAGATAGAAACAGGATTGAAGCTGTCTTAGATATCATGGGATTGCCATGGAAATAGAGCACTATGGGCATAATAGTTGATTTACATAGATAATACAACATTCTCCCTTTCCTATTAAAGTTTTTGTCAGGAGAAATGATTAATATTATGACATTTTCTTTTTCATTATATTTTCTGTGATGAGAATATGAAACTGTGAAATGCCTATTGCATTTTATGAATGATAGCTCACTGCAGCAACATTTTAAGTTTTTAATTTTTGCTATATATTGTTGGCTAACTTTCTCATTTGATTTGACTGTACAGTTTTCTGACTGAATGGTTCAAAGAGTTAGATAACCCAAATGCAGATTACTAAGAACCTATAATTCAAAGGAACCATCAATTACATGATACTGTTTTCCTATTAAAAGAAGATTGAAGTGAGACATGCTCATATCATGACATGAACTATGTTCATTGAAAACAGGTATTCAGGGGCTGGTGAGATAGCTCAGTGGTCTAAAGCACCTGCTTTGGCAAGCTTAGGCAGGTGCAGGGGACTGTGCTTTGATCCCTGGCACCACATGCCATGCCAGCCCCATCCTCAGGGTGGGCTGAGCCCCCCCAAAGGTATTCATTCAGTTACATGAAAAGTAAACTGATATCAGTTCTACTCAACATAATCTATTGCATTTTTCTGCAATAGATTCAGCTTGAATCTGTGTCAAATCATTGCCATGCTGGGGAGGACTCATCTAAAGAGGCGACAAGTAGATTACATTTTCTTACAAAGAACGTGTTCATATCTAAGATTGTGTTGTTGTTCTGGACTTACAGCTATGTAAATGAACTCCTATATCTTAGAGCTTAGACTCTTATTTTAAAAATTAAACTTCAGCTTGACAAGAAAATATTCCGTCTCTTGGTACTTTTTTGTATAAATATTGCTGAGTTTAGTTTTTTTAAATGTTAGGCTCTTATGCTAGAAGCATTGACCCTGGGTCTGCTGCCCTACATGTAGTGTTTGGGAGAATTAGGAAAAGGGTTTCTAGGAAGGAGAATGGAAGAAACATCCTTTTTTTCTGTAGGGTGATTCAGGCTTTTGCCACAGCAAAGAGTTTAGGAAGCAGAAAATGGGTTGGATTTTGGTCTTACTGATATTCTCTGCCACATCTTTTTGTACTTTGGACAAGTATACAAAGCTAGATATTTTAACCTTGGCACTTAAAATTGACCTAACATTTAACTTGTGATCCTATTATCTATCTATCTATCTATCTATCTATCTATCTATCTATCTATCTATCTATCTATTCCCTCCCCCCCGGCTATGTTTCTCATTGCTGAGATAAAATACCCAACATCCAAAGTTAAAGGAGGAAAGTTTATTTTGGCTCACAGTGTGTAGAGGTTTCAGTGCATAGTCAGCTGACTCAGGATGGTGTGGCAGAGGGCAACTGCAGAGGATAAGCAGTCCATGGCCCGGCAGGCAGGAAGCACAGCAACAAAGCAAGCGTCATTTTCCTTTTATCCCATGAAGGCTACAGACTTTTTGGGTGGTACACCACAGCCAGGGTGGGCCTTCTCAGTATCTACACCAAGAACCATGATAAGCCAATCAGTGGGCTAATTTAGTACCACATCTCCTTAAACTCAGTATTGTGCACCCTAAATCCACCTCTTCCAAAACTCCCTACCTATGTATGCATGAGGCTTTATGGGGACATATAGATACTAGCCATAACATATGTGTATATAAGAGTTCTATCTTAGTTAATCTTCTCCTGTTGCTGGAGCAAATACCTGACACCCAAAATGAAGGAAAGATAGGTTTATTAAGCTCATAGTTCCTGGAAGTTATAGTCCATACTCAGCAGGCTCCAAGGCAGAGTGGCACAGGGCAGAAAGCATGGTTCAGCGTAGCGGCAAAGAGCAAGAAGAGCCAATTGGAAGAAGAGTGGCAACAATGGCAACAGAGAGAGGAAGTCTGTCTCTCTTATATTATATTCAGGCCAGGGGAAGTACTCCCACCCATCAGTACTAAGACCCACAATCCCAATGGATAATGAGTTAATCTCAAACTCTAGACGCCCCCACCCCATGACTGTATAAGCCTCTGGGGGCCAACTAGACACAGAGCATAACAAGGCCTAATACTATTTCTGCAAAGATTGTCTATATAAAAAATAAAATTAGACAAATTGGGGGCAGTGTAACAGGTGTGGCAACATGGGACCTTTAAAAGCTGTTACAGACAAGTAGCTTCTCCAAACTTCCCTGTACCTAAGGCATTACCCTAGTCACCACCCTCTCCTAGGTGCAAGCTTCATGAAGGGACA
This sequence comes from Tympanoctomys barrerae, assembly GCA_002564285.1. Taxonomy (NCBI): domain Eukaryota; kingdom Metazoa; phylum Chordata; class Mammalia; order Rodentia; family Octodontidae; genus Tympanoctomys; species Tympanoctomys barrerae. Next base: position 2,610 of record NDGN011447877.1, read on the forward strand.
GATTATGCAGACGCTGGGCCTGGAGAGTGTCTAATTTTGGTTTCCATGGGGCAGGGAGGGAGCATAAGACGGCCAAGAGTGACAAAATGAGCCTCCATACCCATGTATTTTGTCTCGTATTCCTATTCTACTTTATTCCTTGCTATAAAAGAAGTTACATACCTGTAAACAGAGAGATGGTGATTTGAGGCAAGTGAGGTCCCTCTATCTCCGAAGAGCTAGTTTTATTTTTATTTTATTTTTTAAAGTATTTAGTACAGGATCTACGTGGTCTCACTACACAGATTGGACTCATAGTGATCCTCCTGTTTTCAGCCCCCCCAACCACTAGGATTATAGTCGTTTGCCACCATGCCCTGACTCAGTTTCCATCTCAGCATGTCCTGAGGGCGGGGCTAGTATAGCATGAACAGCTAGTTTTAAATAAAACAGTTTTTTTTTTTTTTGATCAAAATAAATGATCTCCTTTGACTTGGTCAGTGGCAAGCAAATCAGCTTGAGGGTAGAGACCTGAGCAGGTGGTAACAAAGTATAGCGAACAGAACATGGACTGGACTCTGCTGTATCTTTTTGTGCTTTGGACAAAATGCCTTATCTAGATGGTAGCCTGGCAGTTAAAATTGAAGCAAAACTTTGTTTTTGTCTCTACTAATGACATACACCTAATTTTTAGCCTTGAAAGAGGTCTAATTCTATTTCTATAAAGACTGATCATTAAATAATAATAAACAAAGAGGGTGACAGGAAAGATTTAGAAGTGATAGAAAAGGTTATATGGCATGGATGGTGGTGCTAGTTCTATTGCTATATGCTTTTCTCCAAAATCGTCAAGTTGTATACATTACAGTGGATAGCTTTTTCTATGTCAATCAGACCTGAATAAAGTGGTTACATTTTAAAACCTTATTATGCTAATGACATGTCTAGAGACCCATTATTACCTTTTCTCACATAATGCTTAAGAGAACTTAACGTTGAGAGAGTACCTTGGCGTTACTTGTTTTATGGGCTGTCTGGGGCCAGTGTGAGTGGATACTGTGTGGAAGTGAATAGTATTAAACTGTTTTTCAGTAAATGACAGGTGTGTGATACTGTGTATCTTTACAGTGCTTCAAAAATGATAGCTATGCTCCCTCCAGTTTATTTTGCTTTGGTTATTGGTGAAGAGCCTAGCAGGCATGTTGTATTTTTAATTGCATCATTATTGCAAGATCTCAGTGTTAAAGGCCTAATTTCTCTTGCAGTTTAACATATTAAGAACAGCTCCTCTCAACATGAATAAATCTAAGCAGGTGTTGAAAGTCTCTGTGATCCAGGTTTTTACCTACACTTACCCAACAGCTGTAAGTGCATTTCATGTCATTTAATGTCAATAAGTTGAGTATGATTTAATTGATCCTGTATTGGGTAAAGCAGAGAAATGTGTTCATTATCGTGATGACCCTGAGTCTGAATTGGTCAAGGGCCTCGTCTGGTTCCTTCCTGCTGTCACCACATTGAATATATTTTCAATAGATGATGAATTAATAGATGTTAATTACATCACCATTAATTTTTTATTAAGTATAAAACATACTAACATTTCACATTTACACTAGGACTAGATGGGACACCTAAAGAACAACTAGAAAGTAAAGTCAAGATGTATTTTATTGGATTTTTGAATCCATTATATGCTTCTTTCTCTGAGAATGCTTGTAAGAAGCCTGCAGAGAATAGGTCAATCCGTACCATAAATTAAGGGAATAGAAAATATGGCTGAGCTAAAAAAGGAGAGTGTTTTATGCTCACTCCGATTAATGATCACTCATTTTATCTTCATATCTGGTTCCTCAAAGAGGCTGGAGAAAAAAATATTCACAAAAATGGACACTGAATCAAAAGAAAGCATTCCATTTTCAGTAAAACTATATTATTAAATTTAATGTATATTTCTATATCAACAGAATACATTTTCTGGCAGGCTGATCATGTGGCATTATGGGGGGTCTAAATGTTGAACACCTAGTGAATTGTATGTTTACAAATATACATAACTGTATAAACTGTGTTTGCCAGAACTATTTCTGCTTTATTTTAAGAATACATGTTTTGTGAGTTGTAGCACCAATTTTCTATACTTAAGAAAAATCCAAGAGGTTATGGGCTGGATTACCTAAAATCACACGTGTCCAAATCAAGCAATTATTAGCATTTCTGGGCTGATAATTACTTGGCAAATATTTGTTTCTCTGCAAGCCAACACTCTTATACATTAGCTACTCAGGACAGCAGAGGGCACTTTCGTGACTGGGCTATAAACACAATTCAACGTGATGTACGTAAGCAACCATAAACTAGATCCCTCAAATGTGACATTCCCAGTGGGGTCCACACTCCTGTGTGTGAGAATCTAATGCTGCAGGTGATCTGATAGGGGATGCCCTGCTAGTCATGCAGGGCCGAGGCTGTGAGCACAGGTGGACCTTAGACATCACTCTTACCACCCTCTCCAGCTGGGCACTGGGCTCATGTTTCCCTGGGTTGGGACCCCTGACATAGAATTTAAGTACTCCTAAAACAGTGTAACCCTAAATTTTAAGTAGCATAGTAAAAATACTTCTTCTTCTAGTTCAGGGGCTGGGATATTCATATAGCACTTTGGTGGGGAGGTGGATTTTAAATACAGATGTTGACAATTAGGGCAAAGTGTAATAGAGTCCCTGCTTGCATGAGGAAGATGTTCCACACTGTAAGGTCTGAGCAGGAGGAGATTAATGAAATCTTGATGGTGATGGTAAGCTGTAGAAGAAGGATCAGAGATCCTGAAGTGGATATTTGAAGATTGAAGACTTATCAAGATTTTCTATCATTTTCCTATAAATTCTGCTTGGCTATTTCTTGGGTTAGTTTGTTTTATTACTGCCAAGTCAGTCTCCATTTGTTTGAAATCAACCAGTTGACTCTTCATCTTGTGGCTGTGTCTACGGAGCATTTTTTCAGATGGTCAGAGCAAAGTTAGTAAGAGAAAAGGCTTTTTACACTGCAACTTCATATTTTAGCTCTGAGCGGCTCCCTCTCAGTATTGTGCATGCAGCCGTCTGTATTTGTGGATTATCTTTAGCGCTACATAAAGGCTGGGAAAATTTCTCTTCAACACTTCTCACAAGCTCTGGATGCACTAGTGCCTTATTGAATTCCATATTAAGATTTTATGCTCAATTCTGCTGAGCAAAATGAGAACGATGTCCTTTTCTGGAAAGCTAATAGAATGCATTTGAAGGAGTAATTTTGAAAATTTGGACGTCAGACCTGTGAGAACAAAATGTGGAACAGTGGAACAAATACTAGACTTGCAGTCAGAAGACTCAGGTGTGGATTTTGTTGATTCAATTTATTTGGTCCATGATCCCAGTGAAGGCATGAACTTTTTCAAGGCCCAGATTATGGTCTGGCAGAAGTAGCTATTAGTAGAAGCCCACTTATCACATAGGGGAGGCCATGAGATTCAAATGAGGTAAAGAGAAGACCATGACTACACGCATTTGCAGGTCACTTCATTCATCTTGTGGTCCTAAATTTTAATCCTGGTGTTTGTATGCCAGGGTTTCTAAAGCTGGACTATACCTCAAGATATCCTTTATTCTATCCTGCATGCCTGGAAATAGATAGGTAAGGGGATATTGTTTCAACCTATGAATGCAGAAACTTATGGCAGAGAACTTAAGTGACTTGTACATTGTCACATAGACTACAAGTGGCTGAAAATTAAGGCTAACATTTTCGTACCACATCATGTCAGCTTTCCTAAATCATCATGTACCCCACAGGAGCAGAATATTTTTAATGTCCAATTGTCTTTTACCTTAAAAGAAAGAAATACAATTGCTTTAAAGTAATTATTTGGAATGCATATAATAGTTGCCGGAACTTGTGACACAGAACACCTATAATTGTACTTCTCAGTACAATTATTCAGTTTAATTTAAACTATCATTAAAATATAAGAAAGTCTGTATTTGAAAGGGTTGAGCTTTTGTTTAAACCTGAGTTATGAACATCATTTAACATTCTGCAAAGTTGCTCATCAATGCCAGATTTGTGGAAATCAGAAAGGGTATGAGTATCTTGTAAATAAGTAGCTGAAGTATTTACAAAGCTTGCTAATTAAAGTGATTGATACTACTTAAGTAAAAAGGAACATAAGCCTTTCTTGAGCATTCTTCCCAAGTATTCAGGAAGATCAATGGAGCTCAGGCTCAGGCCGTTGAGGCTTGTAAACAGGGTAAAAATTACCTTTTCCTATTTTTAACTCACTTTATCCCAGTGGACTCAGGAAACTTAGACAGGTGCGCATGCAGAAAATCAACAACTACATTATATATTGCTCTTTGGATGAGTTGCTATTCCAGCAATGACCAAATGCCTCAAAAATAATGAACAAAATAAAGTAGGATTACTAAACAATCAGCAGAATTTCTTTTAGTTCCAGTTCTAAGGGTTGTTCCATTACCTGATTTTATTACTAATTGCTACAAGAGAACACACAATATCTTGAGCTCTGCTTGACTAGTTCCTTTTCTTTTTTCTTTCTTTCTTTCTTTTTTTTTTATATTTTAGGGCAGGGTCTACAGGTTGTTCAGGGTTTCACTACTAGATCAGACTTGTAGTGATCTGCTTGTTTACAGCCTCCCAAGAGCTGGGATTACAGGTGTGCACAGCCACACCGAGTCTCAATTGCTATCTCAGTGGGCCCTGGGGGCAGGGCTGCACAGCAGACCCAGGGATCAAACCCCTGGCTTCTGCGCCTGCTTGCAGGTGCTTTAATCCACTGAGCTATTTGGCCGGCCCTGACTATTTTCTTTATACTGGTAGCATTCAGCGTGGTCATGGGCTTTCTGAATCCAGGTATTAACATTGATTTATGTTTATTTAAATAGGTGGGGCATGTGGTGCATGCCTATAATTCCAGTGCTGGGAGGCTGAAATAGGAGGATCGCTATGATTCAGCTGCAGAGTGAGATCCTGTACCAAATATATAAATTTTTTAAAAAAAATAATAAGGCAGAAGCCCAAGAATATTGTTCATAGTGATTTTATTTAATTGGCTCATTAGCTGGGTTCACTGGCCCCTCATCACTGGCTGTGCCCCCAGTTCCTATCAGGCCATGGAGCAGTACAGTGAAGTGGCCCAGGGACTGAGGTCCACTGCTCTGCTTCCTGTGCTAAATTCATATGGTGATTGTAGCTACCTTTAGGATCTTAATTTGATTTCTTTGTTATTATTTTTATACCAGTGCAATAATAATTACTGAAACATTACAATGTATTTTAAAATATGCTTTACAAATTCTCCTACTTTCCATTTATATAAATCCTTGTCCATTCTTTATTAGACTTCCACAGGAAATTTTGAATCCTTTTGTCAAGGCATGAAGCAATTTTGTAGAGATGTACTTATATTTCCATGAGTTTATATGAGTCGATGGTTAAAAAGAACTGTGTAATATAAAAAATGCAAACTTGAGGCTTTCATAGGTAAATGGATGCAACTAGAGACCATACTCATAAGTGAAATAAATCAGACTCATGTGTAAACATCATATTGTCTCCCTCATGTAAGAACCTGAAAGAGTAAATAAGATCTGAAAGATACAATAGATACTGTGAAAGGGAAAGAATCTGCTCTAAGGGAAGGAACAACTGGAACAAGAAAAAGATCAAAAGAAAGAAAGAAGGAAGGGGAAAAGATACATTTATGTGTCTATACAGGATAGCTTTGATATTTATACTGCTGGTTTCTGCTGGTCTGTGGAAAGGAACAGTTAATGCTTACATTTTTTCTTCTCCTGTTTAATTTCCTATGACTTTTTTTGACCAATTTTACTTGCTTATATCTGGTAATCTAAACAATTAATTTGAATACAACATTATGCAGTATAATAACATTGTTGAATTCCTATTATTTGGCTGAGTGAAATTGTGTATGTAGCTAATGCTTTGTAAGCTATTTTTATTCAGTTTAAAATTTTTTTGAAAGGAATTGTGCAATATAACTTTTTAAATGTTGGTTTGACTCACTGTTTGAGGTCTACCCTGGGGTCCAGTCAGTTCTCCTGGAATGGGTGATCGGTTGATTCCACAACCCCAACTCTTCTTCTTGCTCTGTTCACCAGGCGTAGACCCTAATGGACTGAGGGCAGCAGTCCACACAAGCAAACAGAAGAACAAACTCTTAAATAAGTAGACAGCACAAATGTAAAAACACTACAAAGTAATCACAGAATAAAAACAACCCTGCAAAACCAGTCTTAAAGGTTAATAGAAAATGACCAGGGAACTACTGCTACCATGTTGTTAGAGCAGAAACTATGAAATGACAAGAACATTGAGTCACCTTTCACATGATCGCTGTTCTTTATCTTCTGCCATAGGAACAAAATGAGAAATATTTTTATGTGGAAATCTTGAATTTTAAGTTAATTTTACCATAGTCTCTTCAAAATAAAGTTTTAAGAACAGGTAAGAGAAGAAAAAAAGACAGACAACAAAAATTTAAGATTTCTTGAAAACAAGCAGTAATATTTAATATGTTTAATCTTTCATTACTATATTTGTTAATCTGAGCAACAGCTTTGATGATAAAAATAGATAATATATCAACCATTGTTAATCAGTTACTTGTTTCCGAAATCTGAACATAAATATCGTTGTATGTTATCCTATTTCTTTGTTTTTGATTTTTGTTCTTGCTTTTGTTTTAACTCTTCAAAATAAAATAAAATTGAACTAAGAAAATAAAGATAATGTTTTTTTATTAGTAGAGAATAAATTAATAATAAAAAATTAATTAATAAATGCATTAATGTTTCACATATTCAGAAATTCATTGAAGGATTTGATATTAAATGGTCTATTAATTTCTGGTTTAAAAATAAAATTTTTAAATTTAGAATATTCATGCTATTTTTAAGAATAATTATGATTTCAATAATTACAACTTCTGGGGAAGCTTTCTTGATCATTCTAAGGATCTAAATCAGGTTTAAGTGAAAGAGTAATTTATACAAGAATGATGGTTTTCCCGATGAGGTCTTATATCAATATATTGATTTCCTGTTAGTTTAGTAATTGTCCAAATAAAAAGGCACTATTTGGTTTTCTAGTTAAGTCTTGCATTTCTGTTCTTTCCTGCTGAGGCAGCTACATTTTGTTAAGTGTCAAAATTCCTCCAGAAAGCAGGAGTGGGCAGCGCTGTCTTGCTGCGTGCCTTGAGACCAAAGGAGCCAGTGCTTCGTTGAGCCTGTGCGTCACCAGAGGGAGCAGGTCGCCCTGCCAGCAGCTGAGAAAGCAGACATCGTCCTAACAGTGCGCATCGCCTTGGCTCTGCTAGCAGCCTGATGAAGTCAATAATGCTTTTTTTTTTTTTTTTTTTTT
>NDGN011447881.1:0-21582 GCA_002564285.1 Tympanoctomys barrerae
TTATATATGGTGATTTGTAAACTTGCTTATTTCATAATATGAAATGGAAAAATTTCAATGTCTATAAGACTAGGACTACATCATTTTAAAAACTGAAGGCTATTTTACTATGCAAATGAACATCTTTATTCCAGTACCAGAGCACCAACCCAGAGCCTCACTCTAAACAAGCACTCTACCACAGAGCTACGTCTCTATCCCCAACCATCTTACCCTTTTTGGCGATCATATAGATGGTTTGCAATTCTTTGTCCTTGTTCACAGTGGTACAGTGTTCAGCCCTCTGTGGACATCTTGTATAATTAAGTGAATATTCCTTTAGGATATTTCTCTGAATGACTTATGCAGATGATTTGATATAAATTGCTAAACTGCCTGAGAGACTACTTTTCAAACCAGAGGTTCCAGATATCTGGTTATGGAGGAGTCCTCCCTGCCTTAAACTCCTTGTTACTCTACAGATTTAGGAAAGGGAGCATAGAGGAAAGGAAACATGTGAGAAAATGTTCTTTATAAACATTATCTGTGTCAATTTCATATTACACTTCAGACTTTGAGGTCATCCTGCCTTCCAGATACACAAAGACCAGGTACCTTTCTCAAGAAAAACATTCAAATCTTGAAATTTGAGAGTTCAAGAGAGTTACATTTCTTTATATTACTTTTCCTATTAATCAGAACTTTACAGACCCAGCACTAAGGATGGGGACAGAACCAGTCCACCTTCCACCAACACCAGCAACTGTTTAAGGCTCCCAGACTGGACTTTCTTCCCAGAAATGGGCTTGTTTATCTGAGCTTAGGTCTAAGAGCTTAAAACAGGAAACATCAGCCAGAAGCTATGAGGGGAAGCCAGCCAAGGTGTGTTTGCTAGAAATAGAACTGGTGGGCCCTTTGGGGCCGGGGGAATGGACTCGGGCATTTCCTCACCATCTGTTTCGACCTCCAATGTGTCTTGATGAATGTTTCTCCCTTATAACTCATTAGTCACCTCATCCCTCTTGCAGCCCTGGTCCTTGAAATATGGTTCTCTCATTTGAATAGTAGTGACTAAGTGTGTTGGAACCTACTTAAAGACATTGTAAAAGCATTAACCAGGGACCAAGCCATTCAGCAGTGTACCCATTGCCAAAATATAGTGAAAGTTGAAGTGATTAAAACAATTTAATGCATGAAATGTGAAGTCAGGAAGGTAGATAGAAAAAACATGCTTTTCCAGTATGACATCAGCCCAGTGGTTGGTATTTCAGAAGAAGTGGGTAGAGGCCACCGCCAAGAGAAAGTGAAGTAATTGAAGACCTAAGGGAAGATGGCTTGATCTTGAAGTTATTACTTCATTTGATGAAAAACCTTAAAAGTCAATGTCAGACTATAAAGTTAGAAAGTCAATTGTTCCTCTATTCCTTGTATATAATTCCAGCATGTACATATAAACATGTCAGAGGGTCCTCTGGAAAGAAACAACTATAGTTTGGGAACTGGGTCATGCTTTCAAATAGCCTTATTATTCCCGTTATGAAACAGAGACTCAGGTATGTGGCTTGAAACTTTTATCCACGCTCAAGTGGCAAAGGTGATTTATAGCTTGCTCTTCACGTTCCCATAGCCGTTTGGTCCATTTTAGAGTCTCCAGTTAGCCTTAGTGTTTATCAGAACAAAGACACATATAGGCGTATCCGTGCATGTTGAGCCATCACTCAGAAAACTAATTTTATAGACCAACCCAGTGCCTTTCCCCTGGAACCAAGGTGTAGACCATCAATCCATCTTTCTTTTCTTCCTTTATCCCTTTTTCCTTTTCTTCTATCCTGTCCTCTTTCCTTCTTCCATCTCTGCTTTCCATTTCTTCCTTCCCTTTGCTTATCTCTCCCTGCCTTCAATCTCTTATTCATTCCTTTGCTACTTTTTTCCTTTCTCCCCCACTCCTCTTGCCCTCTTCCATACCCTCCCTGGTTTATTTTGTGATATCCACAATCCAGGAAGTAGTTAATTCCATCCTCGTTTGTTTGGAAATAGTGTGGAAAATCTCAGGAGAAAAAAACGCTCTTCGTGCAATGATTGATGCAGAGATTTCCTACCTCTTGCTAAGCCAGAAACAGCTCCTGCGACTGGAGAAGATGAAGAAGAATGAAAGTGAAGTTCAAGTCTGTGTGTTTTCCCAAAAAGCAAAAAAAAAAGTTGACCATTAATAAATGCACAAATACGTTCAAGCTGCTTCAATAGTAGGCTTTGTACTGAAAACAGGACTCTAGTGCGTGAAGGAAACAAGTGTACGAGGGAAAGCAGATTCCTCTCAGAACGTAGAGTCCAGTGAGTCCACATCTTGAGAAACAGTGCGATGGAATTCTCAGTTACTCTCCCAGGCGTTAATGTCTCTAGTGGGTTCCCACAGGGCCAGAAATTAACATCAGCGTTAGCTCAAAAGGGAGACCCAGACTGATTAAATCAATCAATATCATCTCATCTTGATATCTTTAAGAAGTCAGGAATGGATACAGGAAATGCATTTGGCCAATCAGACAGAGGATCCCTGGTTCATAGTTGAGAAGAAAGAAAAAACCTCTCCTCCTGTCCCTCTCCCCCATTTTCTTTCTGTCTCTGTCTATGTCTCTGTCTCTCTCTCTCTCTCTCTCTCTCTCTCTCTCTCTCTCTCTCTCTCCTTCACCATCCCAAAGGATGAAGGATGTGAGTGAAAAATCAATGATCCATCTTGTGGCTGGAAGGAAATCAGAAGACTTACATGGGAAATGAAAATATAATGGAGAACAGAGGAAAATCAGATATATTTGGTAACATTAGTAAGCTTCTAGGTCAAGCCCCACCTGTAGCCTCCTTACTTTCAACTATTCCCTGTACTTAAAGGGAATAACTAAATGTTAAAGGGAATAACTAAAGTTTAACTAAACATATCAGTTTAGTGGGATTTTATACCAGTCAGAGATTAAAAAATACTGATACATACAATTCTGTAGGAAAAGCTTTGAGAAATAGAATAGCCTACTCACATAAATGCTCCACTTAACTGAAACTTGATCCATTCTGCATATAATGTACTTTATTAATTTTAGTTTTATGTATTTAGTACAGGGTCTATAGGCTCTCACTACACCTATTAGACTCATAGTGATCCTCCTGTTTTTTTGGCCTCCTAAGTGCTGGGATTACAGGTGAGTACCCAGTCTTACACAGCACCCATGGCAGTGTACCCTGGGGACAGGGCCAGCATGGCAAGCTGGTGATTCAACCCCAGATTCTGCATCTACCTAAGCAGGTGTTTTAATCTGTTGAGCTATCTGGCTGGCCCTCTCTAGTTAAACTATTGTTAAAATGAGGTATTATAAAGAATATACTTAAGTTCCATAGGAACTGCACAAAATAAAAATATGAAAAAATCCATATAATCCTAAATTTTTCTTCCTTGTTCTCATAGCACTCTGACACTTTCACAAACTAATAATGTGAGTTGAACCGTTGTCTACAGGCTAAATATTTTTGAATGCTGTCCTTTTCTAAAAGTTCCTTTTTATAGCTTTTCAGTTGCATTCCTGACTTGCAGCATTTGCTTTGTGTAAAAATCACTATGCCAGTATTTATTAGCTGTTCCTTCCACATAAATTACTACTTGCAAATCTAGTAAACTCTGAGAAACCATACAACCAGACTTGTTCAAACTTGTTCAGACTTGTTTTTAAAGTAAGAATAAATGGACACTAAGTAATTGTTCTGATGGTGGGGTGGAGCGAATCCATGTCAGTCACTGGTTCCTAGCCCTGATACTGAAACTCTGGGCTCCCATATAGAAAACTTGGAACTTTATACAAAGGAGATGGAGACAAACAGTGTTACAGAGTCTAGTATTTATAAATCCTGTCTCAACACATTGCTATTTCATTTGTTTTACACAATAGGGTTCTAAGAAAGATTCAATTTGCAAAAATAAAAATGATTTAAAATCCAAGAAGAAAAATGATCTTTTTTATGAAATTTATTTTTTTAAATAAAATACTAGAAATGAAAACTTTTGCTCTACATAAATTCATATTGCAGGAAACTTCTGTACTTGCTCTTTTCAGGTAAGATGCTCAGGCAAACTCATGGGTGTGGAAAGTTACCCAAACTGTTCCAGCAAGTGCAAGAGATACAAGGACCATAGTCTGCCTTGTGAATGCCAGTGGCTTAATTTAGTTGTATACATGTTGTTTATCCAAATTTCACTAAAAAAATTCATCTTCACAAGATGGGCAGTCTAGTATATTCCATTAAGTCTAATTTTACCAGCTGTAAGATAGACATATCAACTCATACACAACCTGCTTAACAATAAGGATACATTCTGAGAAATGCCTCATTAGGTCATTGTGTGAACATCAGTGTTCTTACACAAAGCTAGATGGTATAGCCTTATACCCTCATAATCTATAGGGTATATATCACTGCACATGTGGCTGATGACCAAAGTGCCCTCATGTGGCACATGACAGCATATACAACCTCTGTGTACCAATTTTACACAACACAATTTTGGGCAGTCTTTGGCCCATTTTCCACTACAAGTCTTGGTTTCTCCCCAAGTTTTTCTCCAATACTCAGTACCTATTATTGCCTTAGAATCCACACACCTGGAACCCAAAGATGTAGGGATGTTATGTTGTAGGGGCAACTCACAATCAACTGTGGACAATGTCCTCGGTGCAGATGATTCTGCATCACATTGTTAAGGCTCTTTACCAAAGATCTTGGGAGAAATACAGATACCTATAGCCCAGGGAATTCTGTACTGCTATCTTGTGTTGACTTTTTTTCCCCACGTTCCTCTACCTAATGTTGGCCTTGTGGCTCCTTTCCTCAATCTACTGTCTACATGCAAACTATTGTCTCAAAGCAACCAATATGAATTGTGAGACCTAACCTCAGCAATGTTCAGCTATGAAAATGTTTTCATGTTTAAATCATGAAAGTTGACAACTTATGAGAATAAGGCATATTTGTTAAGGAAACAAGCTGATATCAAAGACATATACTGTCTTAGTTCATTTTTGCTACTGTAGAGAACACTCAGAGATTGAATAATTTATAAAGAACAGAAATTTCTCATTGTTCTTGAGGCTGGACGTCTAAGATGAAGTCACTGGCATGTTGGCATGTGATGAGCACTCAGATGGCTTCCAAGATGGTGTGTACTGCTGCATCTTCACACAGTGAAAATTGCACGGGTCCAGGGCTTAACTAGCTCCCAGCAGCCACTTCATAGACATTAATCCCACACATGAGGACTCCAACATCTTTTTATCTTTCTTCCTGTCTTCCTCTTTCCATCTAGGACGTATTCCTCAGCTGAATAATTTCCTCTATTGCTTAGAATGTCTACTTATTGCAAAGAATTGTCTCATATTTTGGCTGCCTAAAAAGCTCATTTTCTATTCATTATTAAACAATATTCTGCCAGCTTTGGAATTATAGATCAGCATTGTTTTGAAATCTTTAATGACTGTCATTCTGTTGTCTTCTGGGTCACATACATTTCCAGTGAAAGGTTAGTTGTTATCTAATTGTTTCGTCTTTGCTGGTTGTGTGTGTGTGTGTGTGTGTGTGTGTGTGTGTGTTTCCTTCTTCTTACTTTCTTAAAGGCTTTTTTCCTTTTCCTTCTTACAGCTTGAATAAAATGTTCCTATGTAGTTTGCTTTGTTTTTAATCTTGCTTCAGATACATGGAGCTTAGGGAATCAGTGAGTTATGGTTTTTATCAATTTTGAAAAATTTTTGACTTAGCATTATGTTTTGCCTCATTGCTATTGTCCATTGACTATTCATTGAGTTTACTAATGATAATTTCTGTTGTCTCTAGTATACTGGTTAATAATTACATTTTAAGTTCTAGCATATCCATTTCACTCATTTTAGTACTCTTTACACATTATAATTCTTGAGTAACATTCTAAAATTCTTCATCTTTTTACCTATACTCTCCATTTCTCCTTAACATATTAACCATATTTATTCTTAACCCTTCATAATCTGAAGAACAATTTTATTAGATTTTTTGTGTGTGTGACTGTTACTCACAGTCCCCTACTTCTTTAATGTTTAGTAATTTTATGCTACTCTTTGTGATGAAGAACTATAGAGTCTTCACATGATACAGCTTGCCAACAGGGGCTCTGTTTTCTTCTGATAGTTACAATGAGAAGCTAATCACCACAATACCATTATGGATTCCTGGGGGTAGGGTTGGGTTGAAGTTTTAGTAAGATATATTCCCTCTTTCATTCCTTAAATATGGCCTTTCCAGGCACTTGACTGGAAGCCTGGAGGTATCAATTTCAACACAGAAGGGCTATCCTTTCCAGATTTTATTTAGTTCCTTAGTTCTGTCCATTATACAAATTAACTATCTGGCTATGTCTCCAATATGAGAATGAGGGCCTGCAAGACAACTCAGTCGACTAAGCACCTGCTTTAGCAAGCTCAGGGACCAGGGTTTGATTCCCAGTCCCACATGCCTTGCTGGCCCCAACCCTTGGGTGCACTGAGCCAGCAACCAAGTCCGGGTGTGGTGGCTCATGCCTGTAATCCCAGTACTGGGGAGACTGAAAACAAGAGGATTACTATGAGTCTGAGCTGTGTAGTGAGACCCTGTACCAAATACATAAAAAAAATGAAAAAGCAATCAAATAAGGGAATAGTTTTATGATTTTTCTAACCTTCTTCTGGTGGGAGTACTTCCTGTCCCTCCCATGCACTCTCCCACAAACCTAAGGTAAGAAATTCACTGTGAATTGTTTGGAGAAATCTTGGCTTTAAAACTGAAATTCCCACATTCTTGGAAGTCAAGTCCCAAGTAAACTAAGTTCTGTTAAAAAATAAGGTGGCTGAGTGTGTTTAGAGTCATTTCTGCATCTTTCAATCTGTTTAATTGGTCCTCAGGTCTTTTATTTTTTGCCAGTACCGTGTTGTTTTCAATCATAGAAGCTCTGTAGTCTAATTTCAAGTCAAAGGTTGTGATGTCCCCTGCCTGGCCTTTGTGGTCCAGACTGGTTTTTGCTATTCTAAGTGTCTTCTAATTCCAAATTAATTTTAGGAATGTTTTCTCTAGTTCTGTGAAGTATCCTAATGTCATTTTGATTGGAATTACACTAAATCTGTATAGCAGGTTTGCGTTTATGGACATTTTCACTATGTTGATTTTTCCCACCTAAGAACAAGGGATATATTTCCTTTATCATATATTTTATGATATCCTCTTCAACTTCCTTTGTCGAAGTGCTATGGTTATCAGCATAGGGAGCTTTTACTTTCTTTGGTAGATTAATTCCCATGTATTCATTTTTTGGGAGATGGGAACAATGTATCTATTCATAACATCATTTGATTAGTATATGAATAAGGACCTGGTGGCTGAGGTACAGGACAAATTTCTACATTGAAAGCATAAAAGTCTTTACATATATATAAGCATATATTTTTATGCTATATTTTAAAACTTTTTTGAGAATACACTGCCTGAAGCTACAGTAACCGTGAAATGCTGCAAGATATTCATCAATAGTCATCTACTCAGGTGTTCTATAAATTGCTTGACAATTATCCATAAATTTCTTCAACAATGAGCAGATAACAGCAAGACTGTCACTTCTTTTTTCTTTCTTTGCTGGTGGTTTTGTCATCAAACCTCAGGGATTTTGAAGGAAGCCAAACGTCTTCAGTGTCACCATTATTCTGCAACTCTCAAGCTCATCCAATTCCTACATTCATGCAGTGACCATGAGAAAGCCCTGCCGAGTACCATTGGCTTGTGAATGCTTTCAGTTCAGCTAATGAGATGCCTTACAACACATCTTTCGGTGTGGCTATGGGTTCATACAGAATATTTTACTTCTATTTCAGCATTTGGGTATTTCAAAACATCTTGTAGTATTTCATCTGTTATAAATAATTTCCAACATTAACGGCAGTGATGGCACCCCAACCAAAAGCTTTCACCCAAACCATGATCCTCAACATAGTTTTGGATCTACTTCTAACACTGGGTCATTCCATTTGGTTGCATGACCGTTTTGTAGTATTTTGATTGATCAACTATGTACTCACATTGTGGTTTTCTTTACCATCTAAATCAAGGATTTAGAATTCCCTATCTATATCACTTGATTTTTGCTCTATTTCTCTGCCACAGGAACTTTGGCTCATGTGATCTACATCAAAGTGATAATCATCCTCATCTTCCATGCATCACTATTCTGATGATACACTTCTGACCTCCTCTAAAACTTGGAAATCTGGTTATTCATGTACCATTGCACTGAATTGGGTTAATTATGCCAGAAAAACCAAAATAAAGCCACATTTCATTATGATAAAGTACATATTTACTTAGCAGAAAAATGATACGGGTATATTTGACCTCTGATGATGCTAAGGAAAACAAATGTAAAAACTTTTTTAGATGCAGCATAGATGTGGCTAAAATCCTACTTTGACAATTTTGCACACATGAACACATCTTGCTATTTGTTATATTAAGTGGGTAAACACAAAGGTTCCTTTGTATACCTTCTTGGCACAGCTACGGAGATGCACAACCAGGTATTTTTATACTAAAGTAGAAATGTATAGTAGAAAGTATTGGATATTTTTCTCTTAACACAATGTTATGTCATGTAAGTGAAAAGTTTTCAGTTTTCTCATTTAAGGAAGTATCTGAACAATTGGTGCTAAGAGATCACGAATGTTTAAAAGATTGTCATCTAAAGAACTCGAGTACTTTACATCAGGACAAGAGGAAAGGTGCCTTAAGAACATTTCAGGAATTGGCAAGACCCTATCTTTCTGAGCTCAGGTACAAATTAAAAGGCTTTACTTTGAAAAGAAAGTTTCCAGGCACCATGAACAAGAAGGCTTTTCTAGTGAATTGGTTAAGATTCAGTTTACAGGGTTCAGCTGTCCAGTCAATCTGAGGACTCTGCAACCAGGAACAAAAAGGCCACTAGCACTAGAGCTGGCAGCAGACCTCAGGCCACCAGCACTAGAGCTGGCAGCAGACCTCATCATCATCACATGGTGCTGGCTTTATGGGAATTCAGAATGCAAAAGTTATGGGCCAGGAAGGCTTCTATCCAGATTTCAGGAGGCTTGGGTGGACAGTCAATTTGCTCTGGGAGAGGAGTACATTAAGCTGTGAGTGAAGCAAAAAATGCAGTAGAAATCACAGGAGGTTGAAAATGTCTGAGGAAAGGCAGGCCAAGAGAGGTCATGAAGATTGCAACCAACAGTGACATAGAGGTTGAGACACCCAAGCCCTTTGGAGTTTATAGCTTACAAGAAATTTCCCTGGATCCTAGACATGGAGGTGCAGATTTAATGTATTTCCTGTTGGTTTTTGGTCTTTCTGAGTCTTGTTCACCTTATGACATTGTATGTTGGCAGTGTTTAGCTTTCTTTTTGATGCTCTGGAGGGTTTCATGACTCAGAATTTTCCTTGAGTTGCCAAAGAGACTTTGGACTTTAGACTTTTCAGCAGTGCTGGGACTGTTACGACTTTGAAGAATTGTAGAGACGAATTACATGCATGTTGCATAGAGATGCACAGAATTTTTTTTGGAGGGCCCAAGTATACTGTCATGGTTTAGATATAAAACATCCCCTGAAATTCTCATGTTCTCAGGTGCAGAACACTTAAAATGTGATAGGATCATGTAGGCCTTATATCTGAAGGTGACTTTAATAGGTGGAGCCTAGTCAGAAGAGGGGGGTCCCTGGAGACACGACCTGGAGGGATGGTCATCTTTCCCAGCCTGCCTCTCTTTACAATAATTTCTCCTTCCTTGCTGCCATGATGTGAGCAGTGTTTCTCCATTGAGGACCTTCCCCCAGGTGGTTTCTGCACTGGAGCTGGCTGACAATGGGCTAAAGCTTCTGTAACCATGAGACAAAATAAACTTATTTCTCTTTAAGTTGTGGGTGTCAAGTATTTTGTACCAATAACAAGGAAAATGACTAAGGCAATAAGTAAACACAACTGTCACCAAGATGTTTTAAAATATTCTATTACCTCAAGAAGGAACTTTGTACCTTTTAGCTACCACACCATCAACCCTCACTCTAGCTTGAAACAACCGTCAAGCTACATTCTGTAACTATATGTTTCACTACATTGTTCATTTCATATGCTGATATGTAGTCTTTTGGGGGGCTGGTTCTTTGCATTTGGAATATTCTAAAAACTTATTTTTAATTGTCAATAATTGTACATATTTATGGCACATGTTTAAGCATGGATATATTGTGTAATTATCTAGAAGCATAACTGCCATAGTTATACCTCCACCATGTCTTGTTTATTTGTATCAAGAACTTTCAAAATCTCTCCTAGTTATTATGAAATATACAATTAGTAGTTATCAACCACTAGTTTCTGTACTATAGAACATTAGAAGTTATTTCTACTTAACTATGCCTCTGTACCCATTAACTATCCTCTCTCTATCTCCCCTCCATCCACTTCCCAGCCTCTGGTAGCTACAATTCTCTCCACTTTTATAAGATAAATATTTTTAGCTTCCACATATAAGTGATATCAAATGAAAATCTGTGGTATTTTGTTCCTATGCCTGGGTTACTTCATTTAATAAAATGTCTTCTATTTCCATGCATATTGATGCCAATGAGATGATTTCATGATTTTTTGACTGAATAGTATTGCATTGCATGTATGTGTCACATTTGCTTTAACTATTCATCTACAGTATACCAGGTTGATTCTATGTTTTGGCCACTGTGAATAGTGCTATAATGAGCACTGGGTGCAAATATCTCTTCAAAGTACACCTTTTCTTTTCCATTAACTGTATACATCTATGGTGGTTCTGTTCGTAGTCTTTTTTAAACATTATGCCAGATCTTCTATGTCATAACTTCTACTGTCATTCCCTTCAAAAGGTATGTCAGTTTACCTTAAATGCAATTCTCTTGGCACCTGCAGAATCTGCAAATACCTGTGGTTAAGAAAACTATCAGAGTCTATTAGATTTCCTATAATTGGATCTTGGTGATGTCTTCAGTTTCAGCTCATTTAGTTCCTTTTCTTTGCAATGGTGCATTTTTATTTTTCTAAGGTTGATTTCTGTAGCGTCTCCTTCTTGATAGGCTGATGCAATGGGAGCTGTTGACTTTGCCATGTCTATTGAGACCCTGAAGTGGGAATCCATGTCTCGTGTCTCTTGACATGAAAACCCATGAGGTGAGGACTATAATTATCTCCACTTCATAATGAAATCCTGGAGAGTGTGCTTTACAAGATCAAGTTCCTTGTATGAACCTACTTAGAACCTACACAAGGATTGTCAATCTCCAGAGCTTTGATTCTCTAGAGTACAATAGTATCCTTTTAACAACTAGAATGGATTCTTATAGGAAAATCAAAACTTATAATTTATTGATTTTTTTCAGTTTCCTGGGAAAATTTGAGACAACGCCAGGATTAAATCTCTGCACACTTGGTCCAGTGCTCCTTTTAGACCCACTAAAGGAGACATCCAATATCATCATACACATGAAGAAACTGGTAATACTGTAGAAGTTCACATTATGCAAAGGGAAAATATATGTAATAAATTTCATATATCATTAATTGCTATTTTGCATGTGGAGAATTTTACTAATTCATGCTGTGCACATATGGCCATGTTTTATCTAACGGCTGCTTCTACATAAGTATAACTTCAATAAAAATACTGTTTAAAATGTATATTCCTTTTAAAAAATCAATAAATAAAATATAGTCCTCAAATATGCTAGCTACAATGCCTTTTTTTCAAGTGGGCTTGCTTTTCCTCATAAAACATCACAAGGGAGTTGGATTCTTCAAAAGTGAAGTTACCAGAATGCTGATTTGAAATGGAAATGGGAGAAGGAGGAAAGACTCTCTTAAGGGGCCTTTTTAGGGGGTTTATTTCTTTGAAATAGGCTGATTTTGTTTCTTCCATGTGAATCTTTTTTACTTTCCACTAAAGGAAAAGACATTTTTTTTTCCCAGGGGGGAAGCAAGGCAATGGGAGAATGATAGAATTCAGGTAAGAAAAAAATAGGTTTTCATGACTTCAGATATGGGTTGCTCCCTATTGGGTTGCTCTGCCCTCTACAGTGTCCACTGTAAAGCTTCTTCTTTGCACTAAAGTGTGGTCACTGTTAGTAAAGTATGTGTCACTGTGGAAATGACCCTAGGATGGACAGTATGGATGAGCATGTGAACAGGACTTCACTGGATGGTACAGGTTAAGCTGAGGCATTCCTAGTGAGGAGATCCTGATGAAACAAGGAACAGTATTGTGAGCCAGTGTAATTCTGGGCCCCCAAAGGACAAAGATACCTTACTAGCTCTCACCTCTTCCCAAAGTCTGTATCTCTGCTGTGATCCCTAATCAGATCTGAATTTTTGGCTCAGTCTTCTTATAACATGCTGCATACTCTAGGGTCATACCCTAAGGAACTGCAGAAGTGCTTTGAGGCAGTTGTTTAGATTGATGACATTCATGCTCTGCGTTATGAACTAGAAGGCATCCCTTAGCAATGCAGACTCTCACACATAGCCACATACAGTGGTACCTCAATTCACAAATTTAATTCTTTCCGTAATTCTGGTACCAAACCAAATTGGAGAAGTGAACTTTCCCTTAGGGTCAACATTGAATCTAACCACTGAATTTGATTCAGTTCTCATCCAATTTGGTTTGTGACCAGAATTGTGGGAAGAATTAAGTTCATAAACTGAGATTCTACTGCACTTGTTTTAGTATTAACTATGTGATGGACATTGTTTTAGAATCTGAGATTGCATGGATGAATATGACAGGCATAGATAATTTTGAGAAGTTTCTGTACCCAGAAATGATAGAGAATACACATTGGTTAGGAAAATAAAAATATGCCTAAATAAGCAAATGAAATACTACACAATCTATGATGCGTTCAATCTGTACCCAAGATTTTCATTGAATTCTAAGATATTCTCTGTGCAAAACCACACCAAAAATATGAACAGGATTTTGTATGCCAACAGCAACTAGCATCTGTCCAGATGAATGTGCTACAATGTCTGTGCTTCTCAAAGTCAGCCTCAAACACCTCAGTAGCTGCACTGAGGCTGCAGAGAGCTGGATGCCTGTACCCAGGTATATGCCATTCCGTTTCTATCTCAGTCTTGTGCCAAAGCAGTTCTCCACAGTGAGAGGAAAAGGGGAAAAGAGAGGACAAAAGCAATATAGGAAGGGCAAGGTGCAAAGATTAGAGAGAAGACAGGCTAGGTAAGCAATAGTGGCAGAAGAAAGAGTGGTACTTGATGAATTGCTGGACATTAAGAAGCTTCTGTGACCTTTAAGAAATTTCACCAAAATTCTAATCTTCAGAGACATGCAATATACTGACTTCTTTTTGCAAGACATCTGCAAAGGTCAAGGCTCTCTCCGGGCTCTCTCTTGCTCCCTGCTGCCCCTCTCCTTACTTCTCATAAGGAAGAAGCTAGCAGCTATCAAAGAGCAGTCTCCATAGGTCCTCCTGTATCGCCAGGACTGCTGGGAGGTGGTGAACTTCATTTTCTTCTTTTTCTGTGGCTTCTGAGTACAGATCTCCATTTGTGTAGAGCAAATGAATGGTAAATATCAAGTCCTTGACTTTCTTAGACCTATGGGACTGCGGTAGAAAAAATGAAAGAGCTCTCAATAGTTTTATGGTCTTTTCTTAAGCTGACCTCTCCTCTCTGTTTGGAGTTCTATTGCCTGGTGTACAGAGAAGTAATAAAACATGGCAGAGTACAGCACAAGGTTAAAATGTCACCCATGCACTTGGGGTGTATTATGAAATGGTGCATGAGACTCAGATCAGCCTGAGACTTCAAATCCAAGACCCTTGCCCTTCTTCCCCTGCTTAAATTATTGCCATAGCATTTTTGCTAGTTGGCTCCATCTTCCTTAGGAATAGAGTGTGTATATTACAGGACCCATCATCAGTTGCTTCATTTGAAGCTCAACTTCACAACTTACTAAGGACATGATAAGTTATTTCATCTTAGACTCAGTTTCCTCATCTGCAAAAGTGAGTCAATCATAATACCTATCTCAGAGTTGTTTTAAGAATTAAATCACTTTACGCAATGTGTCGCAGATCATAACCACCATGCCAAGCTTTCAGCTATGTTTACATATGAACATACACACATCTATTTGGCAAAGGAGGAGACAAGCTGAGCAACACACACATACATGCATGTACTTTATACTTACTAATGTGTGCAAATACATATCTATATATTTATTTTATTTTATTGTTTTTATTTATTTGCTACAGGGTCTCACTATGCAGCTTGGATTCATAGTGATCCTCCTGTGTCAGTCTCCCCAGAGATGGGGGTACAGGAGTGAGCCACCATGCCCAGTTTAGGGCCGTACAACATGTGGTACCAGGGACTGAACTCGGGTGCTTGCACTTGCCAGGTAGGCCTTTAGACTGCCAAGATATCTCCCTAGCCCCAAATATGTATTTTTAAATTCAAGGTAATCTGCTGCTCAGCAAAGGCCTGTCTCACTACTGCATCACAGGAAGCTGCCTTGTTGCTGTGCACCAAGCAAATCATGACTCTAGAAAGACTCTGGCATCAGTAGCATCCATGGGCGGACCAAACAAGTCACACTGAAACAGCAAGCAAGAGTATGTAATGTTTTTTCCACTTCTGTCTAAATCATTGTAAGCTGTTTGCTATCCGCAATCCCACTTCTTTTATCTGAGCTATATAATTTGCCTCTGCATTGGGCATTCACTTTTCTTTCCGAATTTGTCATGGTATGAGTGACAGAACACCCCTTCCTGCTGACTGTTCACATGCCACCTCTCCACACCTGGGACCAACCACGTGCTCCTGGGGCCAGTCCTTCATGAAGTCACTCAGATCTTATATTTGTCAAATCCCTGGGAAGAATGAACCTCACTCTGATCCCTTCTGCTCCCTCCCTTGTGGTGGTCAGTCATCACCTTTGGTTTCACAATTGTTCTGTCTTTTCTTAGTAAACTTGTGTCCCATTATGAAATGAACATTCCCTAAACCAACAAGCAAGCATGTCCATGTGAAAACCCACAAATCCACGCACACAGAAAAAATAGCTTTACATTAGAGAGGGAACAACTAGCGACAGCACATGTAGAACCAAGGGAAAGAGTCACAAATTACAGTTTTGTTTTCATCTCTTACTGCGGCATCACTGTATAGATGAAACCAAATAACAATGATTTTTCATCTTTCCTTTGATCATGGGCCACTTTAAAAGTGAAGGGTATGAAATTTCACATTCAGGAAATACCCATGTATGTAAGATTGCTTATAACTTCAGCAGAGATGGTGAGCTGAAGACTTTCATAATTTTAGAACTATGAGTCAAGAATCTCAACTTTGAAGAGATGCAGCAAGAGGTGTAGCAAGTAAAAACTAAATAAATAGCTCTATGTATCGAAGGGCTACTCTGTGCCCAGAATATCACGTACAATACTTACGATTTTCTCAATAGCTTTGCCTAGTTACATATTACTATTTCCAAGTTTCAAATGAGGAAAATGGGGCTCAAAGAAATTAAACAATGTATCTCCTAGCCATTTAACTAGTAAAGAACAGATCTGGGATTTTATCTAATTCATGGATCCTTCCATCGAATTCATTCTGCCCCTCTGGTGTATGCATATAGACTCCGCATTAGCTGATCAACTTTATAATTTCACTTTATGTTAAATAACATCACGGTGAAGTCCCAGATAATTTATAGGTTAACTTAAATTGCAAGTGTTGGACTAATGCCAGAAGGATGATTTACAATTAACTGCAAATAATTTTATATTAGCTGTATTATAAGCTCCGACAATACTACTCAGATCCAGAAATTGAGAAAATCATTTTATGTTGTCTCTGGGACATTATAGACCGTGAGTCCCACACACAGAACCCTTCACAGAATTTATGAAGAAAGATCCCTGGTTTGGAGTTTTTCTAGACTTGACTCTACAGAGCTAGAAAGCTTTGATGCAGTGTTTAATTTTCAACGCCTATTGTCTTTTATGAAAAAGAGCACACATAAATGTAGCCCAGCACACCTGTGAAGCTGTCATCATGTTGGCATTCTGACATATAGGACCATACAATTTGCCTTCCAATTTGTACTATTTCTACTGAGGAAGGAAATTTACACAGTGGGAAAATATGTTGCCCTTTGCTTTGTTTCCTTTCCTTTCAGGGAAGAGTTATTCAAGTGTGCCTTGAATACAATAAGAAATAACACACGCTATTATCGGGATGTTCTCGGAAACCTTATTTTGAGCCTTTATTCTCATAGTTGAATTCCACTATAATTCTCACATGGCAGGAGTAAACTATTAATAGGTTTTCAACTTTTTTTCCAGTAGACCCTGGAGAAATCTCCTTTGCCATATGAGTGAAGGGCAGATCAGATCTTGACATGATACATTGATTTAGTTTCCAAAACAGTAACTTTACTAAGTAAATCATTTCAGCGCTTGATTGTTATTTATACATGCAAATCTGTTTTTCATTTGTTGGACCCGGACAGGAGGAAAGCTAATAATCTCATCAAGAGCTGAATATTTTCCATTTTGGAAATGACACAAAGTTCACAATCACATGACCTGAACTCTGTCATGGGTGGGTGAATTGAGCGCCTCCCTAGTACATCCTATAGACACACGAGGCTGAGATAGGAGAGCTCTGGGGAATTTGCAAGTCTGAGTCTCAACTTGGGCCAATGAGCCCTTGGCCTTCCTCCTAACATCATGCTATCTACTTCTAGTGGTTGTAGATCTAGAAGAAGAAAGTTGAGAAAACCTGAATTCACAAATGGAGTTACTCATAGTAAGCAACCTAATTACATATACAAGAGATCTTCATTTTACCAGGAGGAATAGATGTGCTTCAGGAAAATAAAGCCATCTCTTCTACTCCAAGAATATGAAACCCATCAGCAGTTGTTTGGTTTATGCAGCCTCATTCTGTCTATGCTTCTCTTTTAATGTGCAAATAATGCCAAACACTTCTCTGCACCTTTGCAGCAGCATGAGTTCTCTGTTCTCCTCGTTTCCTCTAACCTTCCATATCTCACCTTTGGTGGGAAGGAAGTCTTCTACCATATCGACGTATCCATTGACCTAGGAAGACCAAGGAGAAGTTCAAGGATACATTAGTGCCCAGGGTTACTCTGATGCCTTGAAGACCCATAGAAAGAGTCTAGTTGCCTCAAAAAGTGAGACACTGACCTGAAATGGGACTTGCTATAACAAGGGCAACTGTGGGGTATGGCATGAAACCTAGGAGAAAGAAATTAAAGAAAAATATCCAAGGATCCTTAAGAGGGAACCTAAGAGAAGTGGTAGAGATATCTTTGCACTCTGCTCTAACTTCTGAACACATCCATCACAGGCTATAGGAAATACTGTTCCATATGTGTTGATGGAGCCATCCTACATGTTTTCTGGCTGTTAAAGGGTATGATATCAGCATTACATATTGTATTATGGGGCTTTTCTTCCCAGACAACTCTGACCTCACTCACTGAAGAGCAGAAAAGAGCAAAGAACTAGATGGAGATTGTTGGGTGGGATGTGAGTAAAGCAGATATTCTTTCTCTAAATCAAACTTCAGCCCAGCACTGGCCTCATCCGGAAATTTGAACAAAGATACTCCTTCTGCAGAAAAAGAAGATTGTTCTTTCCTCCCAGACATGTCCTTGGCAAGCTGACTTCAGGTTGTTTTGGCAGTTGTTCACCTTTATAAGATTTATTAGACCCTGGAATGTATAACTGTAGCTCCCACGTCTTCATCAAGCTCTGGGTTTGCAAGGAAATGGCTACACAGCTCTAGCACGAAGAGCTTTCAGGTTGTATAGGCAGCTGAAGCAAGCAGGGGAATTTCTGCATAAAAACCAAAGAGGGAGGATGTTTGGGACCCTCTTAGGTAGTGAGATTTGAGGCTTCAGAGCTGCATCCTCTCATCTTCTTTCCACTTGTGTGGTCTTTTTTTCTGCTTGATTTTATATTGCTACTTTCAGTTTAATTTGTTATAGTTCTAAAAGGATTATGCTTTCAGTACCATCCTTGTGATGATTAATGTGTACTAATTGTTTTACCTTTGAATCAGTAGCTGTCTAGGCAAAAATCTCCCTTTTGTAGGAGGGAGTGCCGAAGCACAGGAATCCCAGGGGGACCACTGCTCTGCTTCAGGTAGATATAAGGAAGGAGATTAAAGCAACAGCGGAAAGTAGCTTCCTTTTTGATTGTGCCCCAATGGAAATCATGTTGTCCCACACATTGTATTAACTATTCTAGTGGCTTAAAAAATAAAACTAGTCTGAGCAGTTAAAGAGGCCCTAATGAGAACCTTTATTGCTATGGGGCCTGCTTTTGTCATATTATAGCATACAGGGCTGTGATTTGTCACTAATTTTCACCTCTGTTGCCTGGCTCAGCCTGGAGACTGGTAGTCTAATGAGTGCTGTAAGTCAAATCTTCTGTCCACAGATTCCCAGGTGAGTGTGGAACTAGAGGCAGGAGAAAAAGAAGAACAGAGAAAGGATGAGTGTGGGTAGACGGCATGGTCTAGATGTCCCCTGCCCAGGAATAAACTCTGAGATTTCTTTCTTCTGGGCTTTTGTTTAAATTGCATGTCTCAGAAACTGAACACTCATGACCAGCCTTCCGAGTTTGTGGAAGGCATATTTAAGCTCACTTGAGATATCTTTAAGTTCTGCTCCATGAGCCATTCCCCAAATTGCACTCACTGCTCCCATGAACTGCTGCCTTTAAAGGAAAGGACAAAGGAAGGGAAACATGGAGAGAGGATGGTAGAAAAATACAGACGAACAATTGTGCAATCTGATAAAGTTCTCTTTTAACAGCGTAATTACACTTTTAGCTGTCACTCAGAAAGGTTGAGTGACATGTCCTAGCCAGTCACTTCAAAAGCTGGCAGCGTGTCAGGAATACTTGGAGAACTCTGAAAATGCTCATTTCTGGGTGCCAGATTCATTCCATATTCCCTTACCCAGCCTTGCCCTACCCAACTGAGTCACAATGGAGAGACTTTTTTTTTTCTGAGTCCTAGGTGAGGCATAACTATCTAAGACCAACCAACCATGAATAACAAGTATGGGGTAATCTATTTGAGCTTTTTATTTATTTTCAGAACGGAGAATTGAACCCAGGTATTTATTTACTTGAAGTACTGAGTTGCATCCCAAATCTTTTTATTTGATACTAAGTTGCTAAATTGCCTGTTGGAATTCAAACTTAGGTCCTTCTGACTCAGCTTCCCAGATGGCTATGATTGCAGCCGTGTGCCAATCGCCCCAGCTAGAGCACCCTTAAACACATTAAGCTTAACAGGTAAGCTCTAAGAATTACTGCCAAGAATCTGTGCCAGGCTTGTTAGTAGACAGAAAGAAGTACAAATGAAGTTTACAACATCTTCCTGCATATACAACCAAGGAAAAATAATTCTACAAATTTCCCATGAAAAAATCTCAACCATGAAGAAGCAAGCAAAGAATGTCTGAGCTATAACTGAGATTCTCTGCATTTAGATATTTTAGTTATTAAAATTGTCATTTACAGTACAAAACTAGGCTTACTAGACAAGTTAGGAACCTGTGAAATTAGTAAGGCACAAACTACGCAAAACCATATTTTCACAGTAATAAAGGCCAACTATGAAACCCACCATGTCCTGCTTGTTGCGGGATTTTTGTCTTAACATTGAAAGCTTAAACAGCAAGTCGTACATTCTGGAGTGTCCCTCAGTCATGAGTGCACCAGAGCCATGGCTTACCCTACAGTAGTCCAGGGAAATGAAGATCAAAAGTACTGAGACCTTCATTTTTATGGACATTAGCCCATTTACACCAGCTGCCTTTGCCAATCTTTTGCACAGATGGGCAGGCTATTGTTCTGCTGCTACTGATTGACCAGTTCTGAAAAAGTGATCAAATTGGAGATAAATTCACTGTACAATATCAAAAGCCCTGGACCAGAGTTTTGATTCTGGCATTTCTTACTTTATGATCTCAGGCACCTTCTCTAGGTTTAAATTTTGTTTTTTGACATAATATGGTTACAAACTTGTTATAAACATCGACACTTAAATTTTAAACTTCATATTGGAAACACTATAAAATTTAAAGCTCTGCATGCATTACTAAATGTGCTTGGACCACAAGAGCCAGAAATATAGTGGGAAACCTTCTAATAAGACAGACTAAAGACACGGACAGATCAGAGTTACGAGCCTAACTCTTAAACAAAGAACTAGGTTTCCTTAAATGCCTTTGTGGGGCTGACATCTTCCTTAGTTTACAGATGCTCATTTTCATCAGATGGCTTTGGGTCCAGTGTAAAGGGACAAGCCTAACAAAGCTAAACCAAGCATGACATTATATTTTCTTTTCATAGCAACGGGTATAGGTTTGAGCCATATGACTCACAGCCAATGAAACATAAGCATTGTCAGCTGCTTAGACTGGGTATATACTGCCTCATAAAAAGATAGTAGGTGAAAGGTTGTTCTTCTGGCCTCTTTCCCTCCCTCCCTCCCTCCTTCCCTTCCTTCTTTCCTTCTTTCTTTCCTTCCAACTTTGGTCACTGTGATATAAAGATAAAATGATATTGGTGCTCTCCCATCTTACACATAGGACAGGAAAAGAGACAAATGCTGAAGATTAGAAAATGGAGAGATGGAGAAGACTGGGTTTGATAACATGATTAAATACTCGATTTATTGCTAGGGGAGATAATAACTGTCCTAATCTTTGANCATAGTTGTTCAGTATCAGTCAAAATGATGCCATTCCATGGAATGCTTATTAGTGGTCCACATTAAATACAGACATTTATAGTGTTTACAAACTCATAGCTTGAAGGAGTAATTTTATGTCTACAATATCCAATATTATAAAACTGAAACCTACAGCCTTTCCACTTCATTTTCTATTAATTCCTTTAAATATATCTTACAAAAGTATGAATTGATGGTATATTGGAAGTAAGAGAAAAAAATTAACTAGCTCTTTGTCATGGATATTTTGAGAAGCATTATATGAAGCCAGGGTTTGGAATATTACAACCTGAGGGCCAACTGTTTTTTCAGATGTTTTATTGGACAATAGCCATGTATTTGTTTATACATTATGAAGGGCTGTGTTCATACTACACTGGCAGACTTAAGTGTCTTTTACAGAGAGAGATTAGATTCCCTTTTCTCACACAGCCAAAAATTTGTATCTTCTGGCCTTTACAGAAAAAAAGTTTAGGGACAGGGAGATAGCTTAGTAGAATAAGCGCTTGCCTGGAAGTGCAGGGTCATGAGTTCAATCCCCAGTACCACAAAAAAACAAAAAACAAACAAACAAACAAAAAAAATCCAGAAAAAATGTTTGCTAGCTTTGCTTTAATTATTTTCAATTACATTTTCTCTAATTTATAGCTTAAGTCCTTCTAAGTTATATATAGTTAATTCATATCTATAGAGCTCAGTATGGTCTTTTTTCTTCTT
>NDGN011447885.1:0-17174 GCA_002564285.1 Tympanoctomys barrerae
TTGAACTCAGGCTCTTGTGCTTGCCAGGGAAGCACTTATTCTACTGAGCCATTTTCCCGGCCCCTACATAGCATTTTAAAGAGAGAAAAAGCAATGAAAACGATACAGAATCTCAAAACAAGATGAGGAGAAATAAAGAATGGCTATTATATTGCCTACTGCTACCTTCAGACTAGTGGCTCAGATGCCCAGATGTAGGCACATAGGACTGATCAAACAATATAAGGGTAACTATTCCTTTCAGTGAACTAATAGGAATTAGTAGTCCATAATGCTGATCCTGTTAGTGATTTACTTTTCATAATCTTAATTACACATATGACTCCAAGTGGTGATTGAAAGCATACGGATCATTCAGAGCATTTACCTGTTTCCTCATTTTTTTCCAGTTATCCATTTCAAACTCATCTCCTCTTCAGGACTGGAGCTCTACTTTCCTGTCCTCTGGCCTTTCTCCTGCCAGGCTGCTTCTCACATGCTCCATAAGTGACACAGCTCTTTATTGGGGGGCTCCCACCAGCGTAGGGCCTGGTCCTCCTAACTGGCCCTTCCTCTGGCTTCACCCCAGCCTTTGTGAACAGCTAAGACACCACTGGCCTCCCTCCTCCACAGCCCCACCAGGTAACGGACCCGTGAGCAGGGGCTGCTAAGCAACCTTGCAGAGAACATGGAATCACTTCTGTGCATTCAGAACCCTAAGAGCTTGACCTGTCAGAGCCAGAGTAATCAATAGTTAGAAGCACTTGGGTGGTTCTGATTTTTAAAAAAAATGTTTAGCTCATGTCTGCAATATATCATAAATACATTCATCTCTGGTGCATATGCATATCTTGTCTTGATCCTTTTATGTTCCCTTCCCCTCCCATTCTGAAGGGAGGGTCAGAGCTTGTCTATGGCTGAGGCCAGCTGGGACTTTCGCATCCACAGGGATGAGAGAACAGGTTCAGGAGTGGGCAGGCCTTCCATGTACAAGACAGGGACGTAACCCCTTGTCAGCATTCTTGGTCATTCCAGAGGTAAGGATGTAACAGTGCCTAGGACTGAAGAGGACCACAGAGCCCAAGACAATAGTTAAGCCTTTTCAATGATATGGGATTATATTTTGGAGTGAAAACACACATATGAATCATAAATATGCTAGTTTTCAAAAATGTTTCACTTTATGAGATTCCTGGAAACTAGAATCTCAACACAACCCATAATGTGCAGAACGATCTGGATGTCCCCACTGAGGCCAAACTAATAAAATCTGGGTATTTAAAATGTTAATGTCCAGAGGCTGTAACAGTTTATAATTTTAAATTCTCAAAAGGGGAAAAAAATAACCATTTCCTTGAAAGTCCTTTGTTTTCCTTGTTATAAATTCCTACTGAAACTATTTTATACATTCCTTAGCCATCCACAATGGGCTGAAAGGGCCAGGAAATGTCTTTTAAGGTCTCACTTCCTGGGTTCAAATCTCAGCTGGGCCACCTGGGTAAATTATTGAATTGCTTCGTGCCTCAGTCACTATTTGAATGCAGGTGAGAGAGAGGCCCGCTCTGCTGGGTTGCTTTGAGCGATCACGGGAATGAGAGAAGTGATACGTGGAGCGTGGCCCGATGCCTGGCCGGAGCTCAGTGCTCTGTTTGCATTATTATGTGTGGAGTTTCAGCTCTGCTTCCACTTTGCCGTGGCCCTTGGGTAGCTCATTTTAATCTGAGATTCCTCAGGGGCCAGGGAGGCCGGACTCCTCCATCATTCTGAGCTCTTGGGGTCATTCCAAGGCCCCACTTATCTCATGAATGGAACACTCTGGCCTTGTGCCCTCGTAATAGCCACCTGTCAGTCCACGGTGTTCAGTTCAATTTATTTTAAGCCAGTTCAATTCAACTCAGCTTATCAATTCAATTTAGTGCCAATCATTAATTACATTCATTCAAAAATATCTCCTGAGGTCAAAGACATCCATAATACTTGGCAGACCCAAGACAGATAGAAGTGAGGCAAGGGGGAGTTCCTGTTTCGGAGGGACCCACAAATCTGAATGCCTTCTGTAACTGCACATCTTTCTCAGTGAAGATCTATCTATTCCCTTATGGGCTTAAAGGAGCTTTCCTTTAAACAGTCTCAGAGAAAACAACAGCTAGCCAGTTCCTGGGAATGCACTTGTGATAACCAAGTGGCTCTAATTATTCCCCCCTTGAGGGGGGGGAGCTTCTTAGGCTGGCAAACCTTCCCTGGAGGATGCAGTAGACAAGCCACTCAGCTTTGGTGAAAACAAGAGTGGTTGTTGCAAGATTCAAACAACGGGGAAATAAACAAAGCCCCAATTATGATTCAAGGGAGGTAGACTAGGCTTTTCTATTCAGTCAAAAGGAATTGATTTCCCCTGGAGTGTCACTTATACCAAAATGATTATTGGAAGGGAGACAACAAGTGAAGCACAAATAAAATGAGGTTTGTTGGCGATCAGCTGCTGACTCTGACTGCCCGCCTTGAAGGCAGAGCCAGAAAAATTACAATAAATGGAGAGGCAAGATATTTACAACATTTTCTTGATACTCATTTTTTATACAGATTCTTTTAGGTATTTTTCTTTGTTTAAAGAGAGGTGAATTGAAAACTGACAAACAAAACTATAAATCCAAGTTAATTTGGGGGAAGTTATTTATACCTACTTGGGGCCTATTTACTTTTATGTGTAAAAGATTAAATTCATCCAGTGTTTGAGTGAACTTCCCCAAAGGGGTTCTGTATTTCAGAAGGGCAGGACTTCAGAGCCAGAGGTTTGCTAAGAGTTATGTGGTGTTACCCAGTCCCTCCTCAAGGTAGTTGGGACAAATGAATGAAAAAGCAGTTCTATGATAAAAGACTTTTGGTGACTAACATCATTTGTATTTCTTAATTGCAAACTAAGGCAGGCTTTCATTTCCTCTATCTTTAGTCATCGAGACCTTCATGCCATTTACAGTTTCTCCAAATCTCAGCTCGGCTCTTGCTATCCAGATATCACAAACTATTAGAAAAGTAAACCTCATTCTTTCCTGCAGGAGAATCTGGAGTTTAAAGACCTGGAGTGGAAACGCTTCAACTTCCCCCAGCCGCACCCACGCGCTGCACTGGGTGTGTGCGTGAAAAATGCAACTGACAAAGCTCTATCTGCACCCTTTAGAGCACGGGTAGGGAGAGCGAAACATGAGAAGCAACACTCAGCCGGAATACTGTCTGCGTCATGAGGAGCAGACTATTTCTTTGATTTACTGCGGTCTGACTGACTGTCCAGGTATTATTTCTGCCTACGATGCAATCTCCTCATGATATTTAAGTGCTTTATATACCCAGTTCCTATCTCATTTTTTCAAGGAAGTGCCCCTTACTATGTGTATTCTAGTGCAGGTTCCATTGCCTTCAAAGTGCTTTGAAGGCCCTGCAGGTGCTGCCCCCATCGCTCCCTATGTTATCCCATGAAAACTTAGGACCACGTGCCCTCTTTCTCCAGGTCTGTGCATGAGGTGTGTGCCTGCTCTCTTCAGCTGCGTTGAAAGGCTGCGCATGGCACGGCTTGTATCCTGGGCCCTCACATGTAAGCAACTGGCTGTGTGCATGGAAGGTGCTCCGTAAGGATGTGTTGTCTGGACTCAGGCGATGTGTGGCTTTATTTCAAGTCTCAGCGATTCGTTGTGAAGGGCCTGAACTCAGGCTTTTGACATCACTTTTGACTGGTTTCTATCTGGTACCAGTGCAAGCCCTTTGTTGTTGCATTTATTGTGTCATTCGTATAGTCAATGGTCAGGATTATAAATAAAAGAGAAGGCCATTTAGTTTTCACCTGCTCAAGAGAAAGTGCATCTATTCTTTTCCTTTGTTCTAAGGAACTGGCGCTACCCTGGAAAGCACCCTCGCGGTTGGATTCCATTTCCCCAGGTTTGGCTCGCCATATCAGTGCTGAAAGGCTGTGGTGCCTGCCAACAGGAGCAGTAAGTGACCTGATTTCACAGGTGGTAGAGCCACTGCAACTCACTAGGCCAGTAGTTAGCGCAGGTGGTAAAGCCACTGCAACTCACTAGGCCAGTATTTGGGACACGTGTCCTGAATTATTTAAGACTAATAATGCAGATGGAAAACATTAAAATAAAAACAGTGGAATGAAGAAACTCATTGAGATAACATTTGCTTCTTCTTGGCTTGTCCAGCGGTTCTCTTTCACCCACGGGCGCATTGAGAACTTCCGAGACACCCATGCCAAGTGCCTGACTCTTGTTTTCTCAGCTCACTCCTTCTCTGCATTCTCTCCAAGAAAATAGCAGTGTGACTGACTTCCAGGATGACAGGGCAAGCAAGGATACCCGCTGTCCTGCTCCATTGTGAAGCTAAAAAATTTTTATAAAAACAAACAAAGAAAATCCCATGGAATACTTTAGGACATGGTCCCAAAGGCAAACAAGAAAATATCTCTTCATGAAAACACATGCAAACCCAATGAAAAATTATGAGGGCTTGTAGTGCTTGAACTGAGACCAGTGCTTCCTTGTTCCCACCACCTTGGAAAGGCGGAGATCCCAGTCCAGAAAGGTGGCTTGTTGGCAAGAATTCAGCCTCTCCTCTTTCCAGATCCCAACTGGAGAAATTTCTTTCCAGGAGAAGCAGTGTTTCCCCCTTTCTCAGCCCTGTATTTCTGTGGCCAGGGCTGTATGAGCGAGGGCTATCGACAGATGGAGGTTCTCTTCATTTGCCCAAGGTATGTCGGGCATGGTCCACGAGGACACTGACACCCTAATTGCCCTGGTCCCAGTGCATGGGGCAGGGGTCCCATGCGAGGAGAGTCAAGCCATGAGTGTCCCAGGCCACTGAATGCATAGCCCAATGAAACCCTAGCCCTGGACCGTGAGCTCA
This sequence comes from Tympanoctomys barrerae, assembly GCA_002564285.1. Lineage (NCBI taxonomy): Eukaryota > Metazoa > Chordata > Mammalia > Rodentia > Octodontidae > Tympanoctomys > Tympanoctomys barrerae. The sequence continues at coordinate 4,876 of NDGN011447885.1, forward strand.
GGAAGTCTACTCTGGGAAGGAGCAGGCCATAAAGCAGAGAGCTGGTGCTTTATTTTCAGAGAAGGTGACACCCTGCACATGCGCATAGCTTATTGGGTAATTAGGTAATAGAAGACAGAAATGTTTAAGTACAGGAGCACTGCCAGAAACATTGGGGGTTGTTGTGAAAGACATTCAGGGAGTTGTGGATGGAATGAAGCTCTAGTGTGGGCTAGCCAGATCACAGGATAGGAAGGAAGGCATGAGGCCTCTACAAAAATACCAGCTCTGACCACTGCGATGGCAGCCAGTGAAGGAGCCCATTTTGACTGGATTACTTTGTAGAGAAATTTATGCCCCAGAAAATTTTTGGATTTACAGTTAGTAAAGCTTAATAGGTTGGAGGAATCTTGACAATATTAGAGTAAGTGAAAGGAGCTAGTAACTAAAGAATTCGTATCAGATTGTACTCACAGGAGAGTCTAGGATAATCTATAGAGACAGAAAGTAGATTAGTGCTTACTTTGGACTGGGTGAAGGGTGGTCATACGGACACGTGGTGGCTAAAGTATATGTAAGGGCTATCTATGGGTTTTCCTTTTGAGCAGCTAAAACATTACAACATTTACTGTGGTGATAACCTCACATATCTAAATAATACTAAAAAATTCTGGAATGTACACTTCAGTGTGCACTTAAGGTACATAAATGTACAATTATGCTGTGTATATATCTCAGTAATTGTTAGTAGAAAAACAGGTGAAAATAAAATAAGGTAGCAGTGGGATTTTGACTCTTAGCAAGAGTGAGGAGTAAGAGGCTCAGGGGAGCTGGCCACGCCCGGTGGGCATCAGGAATATGTTCTGTCCCACCTCCCAGAGAAGCTTGACAGTAATGAGCGTAAAGCTTTTGCCTTTGGAATAATCAGAAGATAGACAAGGAATTTAATTACTCATATGACCTTAGACAAGTTTTTGATGCTACTGGGCTTTTATTTTTATTCATAAAACAAGAGGAATACACTGACTCAGGTTCACCGAGAGGATAATTCTCTAATTTGAAGAACAAGGTGGGTGCCTGCCAGGGAATACTTGCCCCATAGGGAGTTCTGTACCGGGTTCTAGGTGTCGAACCCTGTTTAGTACTGCATCAACTGCCTTTACTAACCTTTCAGTGCCCTTGGCACATAGGGAAGGCTGTTTGCCAAGCGATGTTCTTGGGTAAATTCACCACTCTATCGGTCTCCCGAAGGGTGTTTTGTGGAACACTCATGGCTTGTAGGGTTAGGCTGCTTCAGAGTCAGGGGGATGCTGTGTGCCTGCAATCTCTAGAACTGGGAATACAGCGGGCTCCATTTTCCAAAACTTATTTGACCATGAAAAATCTTTCAAATACTTTCTCTTTTATGAAATGTATTATGGAGCTATGGGTGTGAGGAATACATTGTAAAAAGTTATAGAGTAAAAGACTAGCTAGCCTTTAAAAGATTAGGATTTGTAACCTTCAGGAGAATTTTATATTTCAACTGAAGAGTTTTAGAAATTAGGGGAATTTTAAGGCTACAGCATTGCTTTATTAAAGATGAAGAGGTAGAGGAGATATTTAGAGGCAGCTGAACTGCCTTGATACCTCTCAAATCATACACTACCCTATGCTCTTCTTCATCTTTGTCATCTTTGTCTTCATCTTCATCCTCATCTTTGCCTTTTTTTTCTGAGCCAGGGATTGACCTTGAAACCTTGTGCTTTCCAGGCAGGTACTTAGGCTGCTGAGCTATCTGCCTGGCCCCTCTGCTCTTCTTATACTAGCCTTGGCCTTGACATTACATCCAAAATGAAAAAGTAGAGGCACAGTTTCCCAAGTCTAGAAATAAGTGTTAGAAAAGAGGATGTGAGTTCATGTTAGATAGTTATAATTTCTTTCTTGAACTGTATGGAGCTTTTGACACATTAACAAGTTTCACTCAGTTGGGTGAAGATCTGTTACGGGAGCTCTCCAGTGATTCCTGACCTTCCTCAGCCTTCTGTCCCACAGGCTGTTCATGCTGCTAAGCCTCCACCTGTGCAGAAGACCAGCCACTAGCACCGCAGCATTAATTCTTCCACGAGAGTCATCTCCCTAAGAAACTGGCAAAAGACAACAGAAAATTCCATGCAGCCCCATCACCTGCCTCTTCTATAAGCACGCATGTCACTTAAACAGCGTCTTAGGTTGAACAACTTCTGATTACTTTGTGAGTCATTGCTGGAAACACCCCTTGACATTCACTTTTCCTTCCCTTTCTATGTATTCATGACCAAATAGAATCATTGTTTATCTTTCTCTCTCTTTCATAGGACTTACTCAGCCCTTCTAGGTAGGACCCAGGCGTGCAAGGCTAGCTCTCAGGGTTTGCTAAATTTGAGAGACAAGAGCACACGTAAGCCTAAGTGTAAGACACAAGACTTCATCTTTGTATATATGTAAGTCTTTAGAAGCGGATCTTAAATGTGCTTTAGAAGTTCAGTGGAGAGAGAGGTTCCTGTTCTTTTATGTCTAGTAGAAAAAGAAAAGTTTAATCCAACTATAGCAGGGATGCCACTTTCACCTGTAACCCTGAGAAGCTTTTATTTCCTTTCCCTTACCTCCGAAATGCAGACAGTGCAGAAATGTCCTGGGAGGTACTGTAAGAGGCGCTCCGCACAGTGCCACGGTGCGGAGCAGTTGGTAGGTACTGGCTGAATTCAGCCTTCATTTTTAGCTTGTGGCTTGAAAGGGCCTTCCATTCACTTAATTTCTATTCACACTGCATAAGTACTTGGAACTGGGTAGTATTTAATGTGTGAAATTCTTGTCCTCATGCAACTGATTCTAGTTTCTGGTGTCAAGGATGGAAGGGATGAAGGTAAGAAAATGAAAGCATTCCCATTTCCGTAAGTTAATGAGAGGAGTAAAGGGTCAGATGCTAGAGTACTGGGGGGAATGCCTCGGTCGTGGAGTGCCCAGGGAAGACCGTTCTGGGTGCCTTTTGGGTGGGCATTGGAAAGACAAGAAGCCACGTGAAGAGAAGAGAGGAAAATATTCTGGGCAAAAAGAAAAAAGCAAGTGGAAAGTGGAAGGACCTCAGGTGGAGAGAGCATGCCCTTTGTACTAGAACAGCAGAAATGGGTGAGGGGTGGGTGCAGGGTACCTGGAGCAGAGTGGTGATGGGCAAGTGAACACAGTGGTGTTTAGGGATGTGTCCGTGGAGCCCAGGGTGGGGCGCCTTGTGGTCCCGGCAGAGCTCAGTGAGGGAAAAGCCTCTGCTGACTTGCCCTCTGCTGGATCTCCTGTCACAGCTAGCAGTCAGGGAAGGCGGTTGGATCCATTGTACCCCGAGTGCAACAGTGAGTAGTGGTGTGTGGTGGTCTCCGGGAAGGCCCCTCCCTGGCTGCAGCGGGCCGGCAGGGAAGGGGTGGGTGCTGCGCTCCACGTGAGGCCAGGGAGGGGAAGCTGCAGCTGCAGCCGGCTGATAGGCAAGGCACTTGGGCTGGGGTGGTGGCGAGGGCAGTATGGAAAGTGAAACGTAGGGCTACAGTTTGGGGGCCGCAACCAGCACCTGACGGTGGGTTGATCTGAAGGTGAGGATTTGGTGACACGTGGATTTGTCCATTGTAGAGGTGGGGAGAAGATAGGTCGCACAGCTTTGGTGAGGGAGATTCGGCGCGCTCATTTCTCCTACTGGACTGTGACACGTGAGCAGGGTGTCCGAGTGAACGCGGCACAGTCTAGCGGGCTACACCAGGAAGCAGAGAGCAAATGGACCTTCTGCAGGCAGATTCCACTGGCAATTTTGGAACTGGATGATGTCACCACAACCTGCGCCTGAGGGGCAGGTCCAGGGTGATGCGTCAGAACTGCAGTGGTTAGGGGCTGGGTGGCCTCTGGGAGGCAGTAGAGAGCTCGACAGAGACAGCGCGTCCTCGTGAGATGTAGTGAGAAAGCCTGCATGGAGTCACAGAAGCTGGAAGCGAGAAGACATGCTTCAAGCAGGTGGACAGTCTGCGGTGGGGACGCTCCCGGAGAGCGTATCTCGTGTGACAGAGAGGTGGCCGCTGCATCTGGCATCTGACTTGAGAGTATTCCTCAGATATTTAATTTTTTATTTGAAAAACTAATTTAACCACAGTGTAAAACACACTAAAAATGAGGAGAGGTTTCCTGACACTTGTGACAAGAAGAGGTCGGCGTAGAACCACATAGATGGAGTCAGGTTGACTAGGTTGAATAATGAACGGGGACTCTGCGATAGAGACGGCGCATTAGACAACATCTGGCTCCTCCTGAAACCCCAACGAGAGGAAAGCAAGTGAAGATTTTAGAGGTATGAAGCCGTAAGAATAGAAGACCGAGCTAGCCTAGTATGCGGCCTGCACAGATGTGGTTCGGGAACCACCACTGCCGACACCTCCTGGCAGCTGGGTAGTGACGTAGACTCTCGGGCACCGCTCTCAGCGCACCCGCTGGGAATCTGCACTTTCACACGGTATTTCTCCCATTTTTTCCCCCTTTGGTGTATATTTTAGGGAAGTCTCTACATGGTGTTCAGGGTCTCACTACTAGATTGGACTCATAGCGATCTAGTTGCTTACAGCCTTCCAAGAGCTGGGATTTCAGGTGCGTGCCACCAGGCCCAGTCTCAATTGCCATCTCGGCATGCCCTGGGGGCAGTGCTGGCGGGGCAGGCCTGGGGATGAACCCCCGGCCCCTGTGCCTGCTTGCAGGCGCTTTAATCCACTGAGCTCTTTGGCTCACCCCCTTCCTCCAATTTGTATGCACACGGGAGATGGAGCAGCGCTAACCTGGCAGGCCCTGGGAAGTGGAAACCATCCGTCAGTGTGACTTACACCGGACAGTCTCTAGACTGCTTATGAGCTGCAGGCAGTGGGTGCCCCTAGGAGCAGGGTGGGAAGTAGAAATAGGGTGAGATGGATAAAGACGATTGGTGAAAAGTTCCTGTAACAGGCAGTCCAGCTTCCTACTCAGCAGTGAGGCAGGAGCCCTTACCTGCTTGCACCAAATGCCAGTGATGTAGTCTTTAGTGGGAGTAAAACAGCTTCTGGACTAGAGAGTACCAGGCTCAACAGATGTGACGGGTACAAGACGCAGAATCACCCATCCACATCCCCCAGAGCCGTTTTCCCAGCTGCCAGCCGTCAAGAATGCTGGCCTTGAGGGCTTCACCCTCTAAGTAGGAGTTTGGAAGAATCTGCTCCAGGGAAGTCAATCAGCCCGCAGCTCCAGACCTTAAGATTTGGACACAGTGAGTCCTCCACTTGAGGGCCCCGCTGGTTCTTTTACGGATGTCCCTGTAACTTTTGATACTGTGGGGGCTCTTCCTTCTCCAGACTCCTCCCAGTGAGAGCGGCCTTCATGCGCTGCTTTGCAGGGTTCCTGTCTGACCCTCAGAACTGTTTGTGCTCTTTCTGTGTGTCTCAAGGCTTTGTTTGGGTGGGCTAGGTGTCATCCCAAGACTGCGAGTGCTCAGCGCAGGAATTCAGCAGCTTTCCCCAAGCAAGGCCTGGTAAGCGGCTGTACCACTATCCTCACGCTTCCAGACGAGCTCCTTGCTGTTCACCATAATTCTCATATTTTCTTTCATTGCCCTTTCTGTTCATTTTCTAACTTGAAATGGCCTTTCGTGTTGCATTTTCTGCTGCCCTGCCCTGGTATCCTCACAGAGAGAAATGACACACTGCTTGCCCACCAAACAAATATCCATGAAATGGAGGTTTCTTTTTTTCCTTTCTTGATTATTAGTGTTTTTTTGTGGGCAGATGACAACATCAAAGGTTTGGGGATGCCTCTTGGGACCTGCTCGGGCTACAGTGCGGCAATGGAAAATCAGAATTCTTTTGTATATAATTGGCTTTCTGTTCTAAAAGTAAAATAGCCATGCACAATCACTTGAAGTTTAGAAGATACAGAAGTTCCTCATAAGGTAAAGAGGGCTTGGTCACTGTTTACTAATGTGCTCCTTATGCCAACCTGGGGATTTCTAAGGAGTGCTGTCTGTCGAGGCCAGTGGGCTTTGCTCAGGCAAGGCCTAGGCAATGATGAGCTTCTGTGGTGTCCTCAGCCGGCACACCCAGCCCATCACAGGCAGACCTTGTCCTGATACGCAAGGTCACTCATGAGCACAGCAGCTTGAGGAGAAATTACGAGGGGAAGAGACCCCAAAGCGGCCTAACTTCCTGCTATTTTGCCACCGCCTTAATTTCACCACTTCCTTCTTTTTAAACTTCCGTGCTGGCCTCATTTATCTAAACTCAAAGGGTCCCGTTTCTCATATTCTATAGTTGGAAAACTAGTCAAACTTAAACATTTGAACATCCATCGGTTAAACTCTATCAGTAATTTGCTGGTATTCACTTGTCATTTTATTTTATTCCATACCCAGCTTCTCCTTGTAACGTAAAGCAAGGATTTTCTGACCTTTTCAACGACAGGGAATTTGGGGAGGACCTGCACAGCTCCGGAAGTCAGAGGAGGAGGTGTGGACGGGGTGAGCTCCTGCGAGCGAGGTGCCCCCGGAGCGCCCACCAGCCCAGCAGCCAGCCCTCACAGCAGCTTCCCCGGGCGTCTGTCTCACTTGGCTCCCAGCCTGTCATTTTCTAGTCCACAGAGAAACATGTAATTAACTGTCAAATTGGTGGTTTTGACAATGACTATTCTGGGTTCTGTTGTCGGCAAGAGTGAGGAGCAGTATGATTATCTTTACTTGTTTGAGGTACATTTCCAGCAGCTTCTTAAGAGCAGGGACCCTGCTTCTATTGATTTTTTTCCCCAAGTGCCTAGTGCAGTGTCCAGCAAATATAATTTACACATATCTGCTGTTGAAAGGAAAACTTATGGATAATGAGCCCCCTTACTGAATTCTCAAAGAAGAAGAATACTAGAGTAGGAGGCTATATCCAGGCTGGAGAAAGTAATATTATTTAGGGGGTGAACATATGATATATTTGAGAGCACGGAAATAAAGAGAGAGAGAGAGAGAGAGAGAGAGAGAGAGAGAGAGAGAGAGGCAAAGCTATGACCAGGAAGGGGCAGACAATGCTCGGAGGGCATCAGGCAGGCTGACACTGTGAAGCAAGGGAAAGCTCACTAAGCTGCCTCCTCTGGGACGTGACCCTGTGCTCTCCATCAGGCTTCTGTAGACTTCCATAGAGGGGACCAAGTGCTTACGCTGAAGCCACTGCTGCAGGTCTGGGGCTCCAGTCCAGGCTTGGAGGCCTCAAGGACCTCTGGTTCTTTTTTTGGCAGGGGGGACTGAACTCAGACCCTAGCGCTTGCCAGAGAAGCCCTTATTCTACTGAGCCATCTGCCTGGCCCCAACCTCTGATTCTTGTGCCCTTCTAACTCCAAAAGGACAATAGGGGTGCAGTGGTCAGACACTTGCCACTTGTTTAATTAGATGCCCAATCACTAGTAGAGCTGGGAACCCACATTATTTTAAAATTTACAAAGTTCAGCAAACTGGGTGTCGTGGCACATGCCTGTTGGCCCAGCATTCTGAGAAACTGAGGAGTGAGGGTTACAAAGTCAAGCCTAGCCTGTGTCACTTAGCAGTTCTGTCATGCCTTTTCCAATTAAAAAAAAGATGAAAGGGCTTGGGATGTAGCTCGGGGGGAGATCTAATACTCAATCCCCCATACTTACAAAAATAAATAAATAAATAAACTCTGAAAGTAACAAGAAAAACATTTGTGAAGGAATTTTCCATGTCGCTTTTTGAAATATCACTATACATTGTTGATCACTGTCCTCGATAGCCCCATAAGCTCTTTGAACAGAAAATTTGGGACACTACTGAGTTACAGGATGTTTCAGTACAGGTTCTCTTATGTCCTGAGTCCTCATTGACCTTGAAGGGCTAGGGCCAAAATATTGGCTATCCTTGAAGCCCTTCTCTTTCTCTAATTTTTTGGTCTGCAAACTAAGTTGTAAACCCTCCAGAAGAGAAGTTTAATGATATTACCCTGTAACATTAGCATTTGAGCTTAATATCACTCTCTGAAATCAAACACCTTAGACATAACATGGAACAGGTATTTTCAAAAAATCATTGATATGCTAAACTTTAAATCACTATAGAATGTGAAAAAAATAAAAATAAACAATTACACATTTTTACACAGAAATTTAGAAATCTAACCATATATAACATTGTAGCAGGACAGTCCTATGATGTGTTTTTCTTGTCTCTTGTTTTCTTTTATTACCTTTTTAAAAAATAAACACTTATTTGAGCACAAGTATAGCAGTAATTGACATGACATTAGATGCAGGATGCATTTAGAGGACCAGAGTGGCAGGCATTCTAAGCATGACCCTAGAAATCACAGAACCAAATCATCAAACCCAAGGGAGACATCCTTACCCAGCACACCCCCTCTGGGTCCGCACAGGGCCAGCCTCCCGCAGCTGCTGGACTCTGCAGCCTAGAAAAATGCTCACTGGCTGTGGGAGGCTTGGTGTCGAGATGTTTGTAAAATACTTTAGGACTGAAGGAAACTGTATCATTTCAGCTCAGTCTTCCAACAATTTACTTGCGAGTTTTCCTCAGTCAGTTGATCTTTACGTTTCACTGAAACTTCCGGGACAAAGTGAAACTCTATTTTGTAGGCTTTTCCTCAGCATGGCTTTAGGCAAGGCTGTGGATTTCCCACCTTTTCTGATGCACGGTTCTGCAGTGGCCCTGGCCAGAAAAGGTCTGAGAGAAGAGGTGAAAGAGGAGCTTAAGCCCTCCCAAGACCAAAGATCTAGTGAGTTCAAGATCGCAGCAAGAGGTTGGTTGCTTTATTAAAATATTTTTCACATATTCCTCTTACATTTTCAGATCTGCCAGTTCCTCCCTATGAGAGAACAAGGCAACGGCGCCTTGAGGTCAGACTCAGAACGAGCAGCAAGGTGCTTCAGAAAGAGGTCAGACCAGGAGCCAACACCCAAATCTCATTATAACCAGATCCTAGGCAATTAAAAAGTACTCTCCCTCCTAGGTGACCTTGTGGGATACATACTCCAGACTCTAGTCTAAATAAAACTAAATTGAAAGTCTAAATCTAACAACTGTAAAAAAGCCTAGCCAGCCAAACACAATGATGGGCTAACACAATTAGTGGCTTTGGGGGAAGGCTAATCAAGAGGTAAGTGACTTTCCCTGTACCCACCATGCTGCCCTCCGAGTTGGGTGTGGAGGGACGAGTGGCCACGTTTAGGTAAAACGGGGATCCAACCACCACCTAGAGAGCACAGTTCACTTCTATCAGACCTCTACTCTTCAATTGCTGGTAATGACGCTGGAAATTATAGCTCTTAGCCAATTCTCAGGGCAGGGTTCATCCTGTACTTTAAAAGATTCTTTCTCTGCAATGTAATTTTCATTTTTCAAGGAACTGAGTTCTATAGCTATTCCTTTAGTTATTTTTCTGACTCTTCTGTAGGAATTATAAACCTCTCTTTCCCCAGCCCTATTAAATTGCAAATGTTGGACACAGGCATCACTTCTCACTAAAACAGGTATCTGATTTTGTGTTAAGAGAAAGGATTACATATGTATTAGCATGAGCCCAGTATTGTTTGTTTCTTTTAAACCAGTATCTAAACAAAGGAGAAGGTAGATCTGGGCTTGGGCACCGAAGGCAATCTTCACAGTTGAATGTGTGGTTTTGATAACCACAAAGAACTACCACACTGAAGTGCAGCCATGGAACATAGGAAACCCAGTGCTCGAGGTCTGAGAGCTGATGCTAACTAGCAAAAGCAATATTTTTTGGAAGTTTCTGGCTGGCTTAAAGAGGCTTTGTTGGGGGGATTTCACTTTTTAATATTCTGGTTAGATATAGAGAGGCAGATATTATTAAGAGAATTGAATGGTGCATCTAGAGAAGAGAATGTTCAACTTTTAACTTAGAAGACTTCTTTCTCACTCTTTGCATAAATTAATAGATTTTGGAATGATATGCAGGCACTTTCTTAAAACAAACAGATAAAAAAGCAAGGAAAACCAGAAAACTATCAAATTCTATAGTAGTTCACTGCAGGAGAGAGCAATAAACATCCTTTATAGAAATCTTTTCTTCAATATCCTGAGAAGCAGAGCAAATAAACAGATGTAATTCCCCCTGATTTATTAAATCATTTGTTCTACATGTAATTGAGGGAACCAAACACACATTGCATTGAACCAGGCACAATAAGTAGCACAAAGGAAATTTGCAGTGCAATTGAAGAAACAAGATACACATGAAAAATTAAAAAGAAAACAAGATTAAGTGTGAAATGAACTGCAGCAGGGTTCAGAGCAAGATAAGATTAAATCAAGATGGAGTGGTAAGGGCTGAGCTTTGAGTGGGATTATGGTAAGTCGGATGCTGTGCAAGAAACAAAGGTCAAGCATAAGCAGGACACATGACATCAAGACTCAGAGAGGCGGACATGCACATTGTGTTGTTGAGAAAGCCTCCCGCCCCCGGCCTTCAGTGTGGGCTCCCACCGGGGAGTGAAAGGTGAGCTACTGAGCCAACAAATGAGTGTGAATGGGGGAGCCCTCAGTTGGTGTCAGTGGCGTGTCACCATGGAGAAGAGAGATTGTTAGAAAGGAGTCAGGAAGTAATATAGGTGGTCAGAGCCCAGGGACAATGTTGGTGAGGAAAGGGGAGAAATCCTGCTATTAGCACTATGAAAGGCATTCATGAATTGATTAGATGTGAATGATTGGAAAAGTTAGAAAGCTACAAGACAGTAACATTACAGTGTTTCCCTCATGGCCTTAGTCTGTGATATATTATATATTCCAAAATTTATAGAATAAACTCATTGAATAGTTCTTCTTCTTCTACTTTGGTTAATTTAGGGTTTCACCGTGTAGCTCAGGCTGCCTTGATCCTTTCTGGCAGCTGAGGTTGGGTAGAGTAACATTTCCTGCAGTGTGTTCTGGGGAATCTTAATATCTAAAGGTGCTTTTAGAACAATGATTTCACAGCTAAGCATAGCTAAGCAGTTTGCAAACATCAAACACCTTGTTTCACTTGGAAATCACACAACTCACTGGCTTTGCTTTTAGACGGAACACTGATAAATCTCTCAGAACCAAATGCCCTCTAAGAAAAGACTAACAGGCATACTGTTAAGCTCCTAAGTATATCATGATCTCTGGCTCTGAAATATGGAAAATGATTTAAATCACCACAAAATATAAGGCAACAGAAGTAGATAAAAAGGGTTAAAGATAACTGGATAATGTGAAGTATGTTCAAGTCAAATGAGATTGCAAGGAGACGTGGAAGCTTGCTGAGAGGAAAGTGTTCCACAGAGGCACAGAGGGCTCCACACCCTCAGCCCAGTACAGGGCTTCCCAAGACAGGAACGACCGTCCAAGGAGCCCTCTCTCCTTTAGTAGCACATCCATCTGACCTTGCTGCACAAAAAGATGGCTGCACTCACATGGCTGAGCCTTTCATTTTTAGGTGAACAATGTGTGTCTGCAGTATCTTTAGTAATTAAAACTCTAGAAGAATAAAGCAAGATCACAGGAACCTTCCTTGACTCACCGACTGCCTCTTGCAGATGCAGTCTGTGCTATAAGTCAGAAATCAGAATTCCTTCTGTGAGGGCCAGAACAAATGCACCCCTGAGCTTATAGCAAGTACCAACAGCCTTAGAAAAATATTTTCTCAGTGAGGAAGTGCATGGGCGCAAGTGTAATGACCCTGGGAGGAATTATTCCTAAACAAGACAGAGATTGCAACCCATCTCAGAGCTGTATTTTCCAAATCATTTTCACATTTGTTGATTGTTTTGGTCTTCTGTGGAAAGTGGGCATTTCCTACTATTCTACAGATGAGAACATCACCATTGTCACCACAGCCATCATCACTGCCCAGGTCTGGACGAAGGTCTCTCTGATTCTAGACACTAGACCATCAGTGGCTTCTCAGAAGCAGCCAGAAGGTGAACTGCGAGCACCACCTCCTCATTTGTACATCTGCTGATCCCACTGACCTAGCTTAGTGTCTTTCTTGGATGCTAAGTTGCTTCCGGCTGCCTAAACCTTAGGTGAGGTGTCAGCAATGTGTTGAGAGGAGCACATTCATGGGCATTCAGCTGTGTGGTAGCGATGCCAGCTTTCCTACCTCCATAGTAGAGCGGAGGAGTTGGAAGAAATGCTGTATGACCCGCAAGTCACACTTCTAGACCAAACCTGCCAGGAGCTTCTATTTCCTCAGAGAAAAAGAAAGGAGTCTAAAGACACTCATGTACCCATGCAGGAGGTACACAGATTGATTCTAGTTTGTTTCTCA
>NDGN011447889.1:0-17075 GCA_002564285.1 Tympanoctomys barrerae
ATATACAGCACACATTTATTATGTAGCGTTTGAAAGAATGAGTCCCACTTCCCACAAGCCAAAAATTCTAAAGAGTAGTCAGGTTCGCTGAGTGGCCCCTCATTGGATTAACTAGGTCAGGAGTCCACTATGGAAATCTAGGACATGGCAGGCAGGGCTGGCTGGGGGTGGGCAGGAGTCAAGGAAAAGCAGCCTTACCTAGTGTTATTGGAATTCACTCTTCCTTCAGCCAAAAATGTGCAATCTGACCAAAACCCTTTGCCTGGCTCTGCCTCCCAAGCCACATGCCTTCTGAAGGCCAACGGCAAAACCAGCTGTGGTTACGCACTTGGGTTAAAGAGTCCAAAAGCAGGGGGAAAAATTATTTTGAAATGCATTACATTTCAAAATTAAGGGTAATTGTGTGTAACAGCCTGGAAAATACAGCTCATACAATACTAGTCAGTCACTGCACCCCAGAACATAAAACACTGGCATTTTAAATGCAATTTCAAACTGAAAATAAAAAGATACAAAGGGCGGAAGGAAGGGTGGAGAGCTGCTACAGGGCCGTGACTTTTGAGAAGGCTTATGCTTCGGGGCAACACAGCTAATCAGCTACCCAGGAATGATTCTGCGACACTTGAGCCACTAGATGCTGCTCTGAACCACTCTTGCAGCCAAACAGGGAAGGTAAATAACAGGTCTGCACAGAGTTATGTAAGAAACTAAATGCAGTGAGATTAGGACCAAAATCTATCAGGCTAAGTGGGAAAGGACATCACCTAAACCAGTCGTCTTTAAGGCTTCTCTCTGACCCGGTACAAAGTCAGGGTCACACTAATGGGGCATCAATAACCATTACTAGCCAAGCCAAGGGGGATCTGACAAGGATAAGAGAAGTACTTTACCTCATTCCCACACAGACAGTGCATTCCCTTGTGACACTGGCCTGAGCTTCTTACCCAGCTTCCCTCAGTCACTACTCTCACCATCAAAAGGCTGCCGTGCCTGCACTAACCTATAGTCAGAATTGAAACCCTAATTAGCAAACTGAGCCATAAACACTACTTACAGTTTTCTTCTGCCATAGGGTAGCAGGAAGAAACACAGATGGAATTTAAATTTGCAAACCATCTGGGTCAGGAATCTGATTGCAATACAGGAGGAAAGGAAGCAACACTGGAGAGCTGGGGACAGGCAATGACACGGGGTGGCCCTCATCTGTGAAGAGATGTCACCTAGGCTCTAAAGAATAAGACAGCTGAAGAACATCTGGGTGCTGGCAGTGCTGGGGAGAGTATAGGTGCTCTGATAACGCACAAAGGTTCTGACGTCTTCAAGCAAACGAAGCTGTGGCTTTCAGTTCGGGGAAGAACAGGAGGCAGGGTCTGCCCTGAGAGGACAACCTACAAAGCATGGGGACATGTTTGGTTGGCACTGATGAGAGGTGTTACTGGCATCTCAGGAAGAGGGATCAGGGGACATCCTGCAGTGAGTGTACAGGGTGGCCCTGGCAGGAAAGGACTATTCCAGCCTGCACCGTCCAGAGCAAGTAGGCAGAGAGAGCTTGAAATCCAGCATCAGTAAAATGCACTAGTCTGTAAGCAGGAAAAGATCAGCATGGTCTTGACTCCTGCCCACCCCCAGCCAGCCCCACCTGCCATGTCCATAGTGGACTCCTGACCTAGTTAATCCTTCCTCTACCTGAGGAAGAACGCATCTGGGTCACAGACCTTGGTCTCTGGTTCCTTAGTCAATGATAACCTATGGACAGAAGAAGTAGTAGCAACAGCTAAGATGAGCAGGCCAAGTCTCTATGACCAACACCCTCCTCCAATTGGTTCCCTCCCAACTGGGTCCAAGCTTCTGCCTGCACCATGACTCATCCGCAGGGAAGAATGTGTTGGCCAAAGAATACGTGTCCGTCCTCCTTGGCAACACTGCTCTCATTTTTGATTAATAAATTACCTTCTGGCTCAGATGCATCCACATCATGAGCTTAGTTGATAGACATACTGTCCCCAGAGAAGGAACCATGCTCTCAAGACTAAGATCAACTTGAGAACAAGATACCCAACAAAGGATCAACTCTTAAACCCTCTGGGTCAGAGGTAGCAAAGAGCTCCCTGCATGTCAGGGCAACCCAGGATCATCAACCTGTACCCTGGGCATTTTTTTCTCTCTTTTTAGTGCTGGGGATGGTCTAGGAGGATGCTATCATAGAATAGCCTCAGAGACTGGAAAAGGCAAAAGAACCAACATGAGAAAGCACTCTCCAGCACAGGAATCAAGGCACCAGGGCAAGAAACAACAGTAGAATGAATTGGAAAATCTGAGTTTAAGATTTTGATCAACTCTCCAAATATGCTTGTGACACTTCCCTTATCCACACCATTTATCCATAAAATGGGTTAAGGGCAAGATGCTGATTACTGCCATCATTCCAAATGCAGCATCCAGAGAGGGACAGATGGGGAGTGCGAGCCTCGCTCCTGTGCTCCAACCCCACTGGGACACTGCTTGGGAAGTGCTCCCTGGGTCACACTCCCTCGTAGCACTGCTCCCTCCCCAGAAACTTAGGCCATCTCCCAGTGCAGCAGCTAGTACATTTCTAGTGTTTTCTGCACAAGAAAGCTTAACCCCAACTACTTTATCCTCAATTTCTAAAACCGAGGTTCCAATAATAATCTTGCTGGGCTTCTGGAAACCAGTGTTCATGGGGGCCCCCGAATCCTGAGAAGCATCTCCTTCCATTTATACCTGTGACTAATTTCTCTCCTCAGCTTTCTGCCAGGTGGCGGCTCTGGTTAATTCTGCCTGATGAGCCAGCACTCCTTCTCCCACACCTACTCCGCTGTGATACTTAGCTGCTCACCCCACTTGAGGCCATGGACGAGATGAGGCTCAAACTGTACTTGCACTCATTTTGGGAGAGGTTAGTAAAAAGCACTAAGACACAGGCAGTGAATGCAAACCCAGGGCATGCCATGGCTTTGCGGGCCCCAGATCCAGCTATTATAAATAAATTGCAGTTGTTAATACTCGAGCAATCCAATCACCAAAGGAGCTGAGCGTGGCCACCAGGGTGTGTACGGTGCATGTAGGCTGCCTTGGACAGTCCTAGGAACTCAGTGCTGGCTTTCTGGGAGGCTTTGGGCCACACGCATGTCACAGGAGACACGCCCCGTCTGGATGACTGGCCTCCTCATGCTTTGGACCGTGTGGAAGTTCTCAGCCTTTGACCCTATCCTTCAGAGAGCTGTCCCATGGCCAGGCCAGCTGAAATGCTTAATCTAATCATGCATCACAGCCGTGTGTCGGCCACCAAAAGAGATGACGACCATCTCTGCAAATCTCTGGAAGTAATTAAAGTCAGGCACATGGGGAACACTAGGCATAAAATATTGAAAGGAAAGGTCAAGCAAAGTACGTTTCCAAAGACCTCCAAAGCTCCCAACTGAAACTTGGTGAGAGGAAAATAAAAAGTACACACAGTCCACTTCCAGGCTTAGAGTATAGAGGAAAGAGGTGGAGCGGGAGGCTACCAGCCTGTCTGCATTACCCAGCAAACCTCTGCCTGTGGGTTTCTAGGCTCCTCACAGCCTCTGGGCCTAGCACACTGGCACATTCAGTGGCATTTCTGAAAGTTACACACACCTGTTCTCCCAGCACTCTGCCAGGCTGAGGCGAGGGGGATAGAAGTTTAAGTCCATGCTGGGAAAATTTGAGACTCATTGTAAAGGCTCTGGGTTTAACCCTAATGTGGCCAAAGAAAAAAAGCTAAGTCAGCTGACACTTTCACTTGCATACATGGCCCTGGTTTAACATCTGGCAATAGCATCTTTTGCAGGATTAAATCAATGTGTATTGTAAATAAGAGCATCAATGTTCTTCAGCTATGGTCCACTGAACCAATTTTTCCCAGAATCATAACCAAGTTAGTTTAAAATGTAGATTCGTAGAAGCTCCAGAATTATAAGAGACTTTTTAAAAGTGTGACCCATATTGAGCCATGCATTCAAATCAAAGTTCTGCATTTGTATTGTCAATCCTTCATTTTACCCTTCCATTCCCTTCTATTTCGTGTGTTTAAACCACTACCTGGACCTGTAGAATTCCTATGCTGGGACTCCTGGTCCAACCTTAGCCATGAAAAGCACTAGCACACAACAGATGAAGGAAGAAGAGCTAAAGCTACGCAATTAGTAGCAAACACTTCAGGCTCTGTGAGGCAGAGAAGGTTTAGTCATTCCCCACCTTTTCCAAATTAGCAGGATTCCTTATAAATTCAACTTATCTACCTGGATGGCTGTGGGCATCAAAAAGTGATTACAGGCTTCACAGAGTATCCAGGGTCTTGGATCTGCTCAGGGCTCATCTCCTCAGGAGGAAGGATCTCCTCTCATCCTTCAGAGTTGGGCAACAGGATGAAACAGTGTGGTAGACTTGGGGCCACTCCCCCAGCTATGTCCTCTGGGCAGGGCTTCGAAGCCTCCCTTCCGCACCTATCCCCACACACTCACACCAGACACCAAAGGGGACAAACACTTTAAAACACTCAAGCCAAGCCAGATGCAAGGGGAGGGGGGCCCACACACCTAACCTACGCAGCATAGCAGCATCCTAGGAGAATGAGACAGGAGGATCCCGTTTGAGCCCAGCCTGGCCAACTTGGTCTCTGAGCCAGATCCTGTCTCTAAATAAAAGTTTTAAGAAGGTATGGCAGGAGCCAGGGAGATGGCTCAGTAAAATAAGTGTTTCCCTGGCAAGCACAAGGGCCTGAGTTCAATCCCAAAAAGAAGGTGTGGCAATACAGCTCAGCGTGAAGGTCCTGGTTCAATCTCCAGTACCTAACCCAGAACTGGAGAGTACCTCCAACCCTCTAACTTCTTAAGCGCTTATGTGCTTATGACTTAGTGAGCCCCGCTCCTGTCTCCTCTTGGTGGTATCTCATCTCCACTTCTCTAGCCCAGCTTGACAGAGACCTCCTCTCCCCCACCTTCCTGGCAGTGAAGGAAGGGGTTTAGCCATGCCTCTGACTTCGAACAATCTGTCCTCCCAAAGAAGCGTTTCCGTGGCAAAAGCAACCCAAACTTTGGAAGCACCAGCTCAGGGGTGGCGATGTATGATTAATAAAGTGTGCTGGTTGTATGCTCTCCCAGGATTCTCCTCTCTGCTCTTTGCTGCAGCCTCCCCAAGGCAGAAAGAAGATTGGCTGGACATGGGAGACGGGGAGAAGAGACAAAACAAGGACCTGGCTTCTCTCTTCTCTTTGACACTGCAGTGTCTCTTTGCTTTATTTCCCAGGCAGGCCTCTTTTAGTCAGTCAACAAGCATTTTCCTCACACCTACAGTGTGCTGTTTAACCCAGGATCTGCTGCTCTAAACAAGACTAGACCCTGCTTGAATGTTCATGGGTGAAAAGCAGTAACCAAATAAACACATAATGCTGGTCGTGAGCACTGGGTAAGAAAGGTGAACAAGAAAGAGTAGCACCAGGGAAGGGCCTAGCTATCGCCTTACATGGAGTAGTCGGGGAAGGTTGCTGCAGGGTGACCAGGAGTCACAGACCTAAAGGACGCTAGGGAATGTGCTACCTGGACCTGCAAGAGACTTCCTGGGCCAAAGAAATAGCAGTGCAAAGGCCCTGGGGCAAGAATTCAGTAAAAAAGAAAACATAAGGCCGGAATGGCTCAGTTAAGGAAGACAAGATACAGTGGTGGATCTCGATATCCAGACCACCCATCTTGTGAGTGAAAAAACCCAGTCCTGAGTTTCTGCAGACTCACCTCTGAGTCAGCCTCCCAGCCGGTCCCTCCCAGACCAGACAGATGCCAAGTTTACTGTGCGGTCCCCTCCTGACACCTCTCCAAGGCCAGACCCATCAGCACTCAAGGGCATTCCCCTCCCATCCCATCAGTCTAATTCAACAATCACTGGAGTGATCAGTCCTGGGAGTGGGGGTAGGGGAGCCCATTCACATCTGACCTCAGCCTTCCCCCATAGGAAGCAGACCATAGCAAAGAGCAGAGAGAGGATCAAAGGACCAGCTGTTAGAGAAAGAGGCAAATTAAGCGGGTTGTGTGTCCACAGGGGATCTGTCTATCTCCCAACTGACTCAGAGGGCCAGCTCTGTGAATAGGTGGACAAGAATCCTTCAAACAACCTTGGGAAGCAGATCTGCAGGTATGAAAATCTCAGACTCAAGAGGAGCGGCTGAATAACAACTTGTAGCCTTTGCCATCCAATTAGAAGTGCCCTGGTGTGCACTGGTCCTGCTCATTCCAGGTTGCTTTCTGCGATTTGATATTTAAATGCAACTCATTCATTGCTTTTGCACATGGAAATGTAAAAAACACTCAGGTATTCTTCCACAGTCCCACCCCCAACCCCACCGACAAGGGACGGGCAGCGCTACAATAGGATCCTTCGCCTCCCAGGAAGTAAACCCCCCTTGGTAAGGTCTCCAAAAATCTCAACCCCTACGAATTGAGTGCCCTGCCTGCTGGCCCAGTGTGAGGGGCCGGGGGTCCTGGGCACGGGGCATCATGTAATACATCCGGGGCGCCTCGGGAGCTGTCCAGAGGCCTTAGAAATTGTCACCACAGGGGATAAAGCCCTGTGGTTTCAGGTCGCTGCAGATCTCGGGATGGCCAACACCCCGCCTCCAAGCGGCCAACTTCAAAGGACCCCCAGGCGGAGAGCTTGAGAGGAAAGGGGATCCCCGCTCCCGAGTACCCTGCAGTCGATATCACTCTGAGGACCGCGGTCTGTGTCTCACACACACAGGAGCACGGACGGGGACACACACACACACACACACACACACACACACACACACACGGCCCCGCGCGCGCCCGCGTCCCACGCACACGCGCGCACCCCGGCCAACAGAGTTCTCGGCTTCCTCTTCCTCAAAGCCCCCCGGCGACCACGGCTGCCCCTCTCCGCACGGTTCTGGGACCCCCTGGCTCTCGCACCCCGTGTCCAGTAGACGTTGCCATCCGAGCCCCCACCCACCGCCGTCCGGGTCCCTGTGGGGATCTCCATGCGCCCCCGGGAGGCCGGTATTTACTAATACCACCCCCATGCCTGCTGCCCGGAGCACCCCCTTCTAGCACCCCAGCCGGTGGCCCCGTGGCCCCTCACAGTGCCTCCTTGGAGCGCACTCGTCAGCCGGATTCCTTCCATCTGCCGCGGTCACTACGAGAAACCAGGACTCCGCCGCCAGCTGGGTCTCGGCCGGAGGAAGCCGGGCTCTAGGTCCCAACCCCACGCTCCTGCGTCCCCGCCGCCCAGCACGGCGCGCTACCCGCCAGCCGACGCGGCCGCTTGCGACTCCAGGACCCTGCGCTCCATCCCCGATCCCCCTCCCTCGATCCTCCCCCCGGACTTGCTCAACTGCAGATCGGCCCACATCAGTGGAAACCAAAGTGTCTCCGCGGGGTCCCATGGACGCCCACCCAGCCCCAGTCCCGGTCGCACCAGCCCGGGAAACTTTACGAACCTGCCGAGGGTCGCAAGACTTCGCTGGCGCTGCGAACCGTTCCGGGGGCTCAGAGGTCCGGCTACCGGCGGCCGAGGGGCGGGGGTTAAGAATTAGAAGAAAGGAAGAAGGGGACTTAGCCAGGCTCCCCAGCGGGCTGCTGCCGCTATCCCGCGCCCATGCTCACGCGCCCCACACACGCACTTACACTCTGGGGCGACCGGCTGCTGCGCCGCGGGCGGCCGCTGCTCTCACTTCCTCTTCCTTCCTCCTGCTGGCCGGAGACACATCTTGCATCTGCAAGCCATCCCGCGAGCAGCCGCGAACTCGCCTCCCGGGTGCAAGCAGCAGCGCAGGGCCACCTGCGCCCGGACGCCCCTCGCCCACGCCTGCCGCCAGCTCTCAGCGTTCCGCTGAGCTGGGGGTGCGCGCAACTTTCGGAAGCCCCGTTACTTAAAAAAAGAGAAGCGCCACACACTGTGCACGCCTCGCAGCTGCTATAAATACAATGTGTGCGGAGCCGACTTCTCTGGTGAGCTCAGACAGGGCACGTTGGAGGCACTCATTCATTCCGCCACCCTCACAGCGCCACCTCGGCAGGCGTCGTTTCCTTTGCAGCTTCTTCCGGATTTTAGGGGAAACTTTGGTGGGCTGCTTTGAAGCAACTTGAAAAGACTAGTGTGTTTGTTTTGACGCTGTGCCTTTGCCCTTGGGTCACATGGCAATAAATAAATAAATAAATAAATAAATAAATAAAAATAACAGAGTGTTTCCTAACTCTCCACAGTTACCGAAGTATCAAGGATGCCGCCGTTGACATCGCAAGATTTTTTTCAGCTCAGCCAGGGAATCCTTAATGTTGCATAGTGATAACTTCTACACATGAACTCCATTTGGTATTTAGGATAAATTATTTAATTCATGCAACCTACTCCAAAACAGTAGCAGAAATCAAACAAGTTGACTCCCAGCCTAGCTGGCAGAAGGAAATGACAGTTGTTGGAAGGGTCAAAAACCCCACCTGTCTTCTCCAAACTCAGACATCTCTGTGTTGGCCAGACTGGGAAAAATTCAAAGACAGTTGCTATGCATTTCCTTCTAACAGGCAAAAGAGATAAGTTGGGAGCTGGGGATGCATGGGAATCTAGGAGGGGAGGCAAAGCTCCCTTTGAAGAGCCAACTCACCCCCACCAATGAGATTACAATTTAACCCTGTGCCGAGAGTCCATCAGCAGCCAGGAGCCACCGCCAGCTGTTGAACACTTGAAATGTGGCTCTTCCCGAGATGTTCTAGGCATAAGCACTTATATGAGAGACAGGGGGCCCAAGGAGATAGCTCAGTAGAATAAGGGCTTGCCTGGTAAGCGTAAGGGCCTGAGTTCAATCCCTGGTTCTGAAGAAACAAAAAAAGAAAAAAAAAAAGAAAGAAAGAAAGAATGAAAGAAAAAGAAAGACAGAATGTGAAATGGCCTAATTGTGTTTATACCAATTACATAATTTCAATAAATGATTTTATAGCCTGAATGCAATGAGTGGATTGTATTATATATATATATATATATATATATATATATATATGTTAAAATTTATTTTCACCAGTTCTTTTTTACAGACTTAAATGTAGGTACTAGAACATGTCAGAGTACCCAAGTGTCTGTCATTGGTGACTTATATTTTTAATAACTGCCTGATCCAATCCCTTACTATGGGCATAACTCTGGTGACAGTATTAGCAGCAGGAATGCCTGGATCCAGGTGGTTACAAGTTAGCAGCTTAGAGCAGGATGATCCTAGGAAAACAGCAGGCTCTGTTTCCCCTCCCTGTAAAACAATAATGGTCTAGTGATAAGAGGCAACAGGGCAACTGTGAAAGGAGGTTCTTGAAAGAGAATAAAAAAGAGAGACTCACTAGTGCAGGAGTGAGAGGCCTCAGGCTGCAACTTTCTATTTAATTCTAAGGCATATAAAGACTCTTAACTGTAGTGCAGGCACCATGAGCACTGGGTATCTGTGAGCCATCATAACTGTCCTTACACAGCAGTGAAAATTTTCACTTCCCTGTAACCTGTGGTCCCAGCTCTGCCCTCTGCAGTCAACATGGAATAAATCATACCCTTCCCCCAGGACATAATTCTGCAGATCTTTGATGATAGCTCTCGAATTCGACCTAAACATTTTCTATTAAGGATTAAACATTCTCAGTGACCAACTCCTGTCTACACGGACATGGTTTCAAATCTCTTCCATCTCTTCCATCACTTCCCAACTTCTCACTGAAGGACATTTGTTCTTTTTTATTTTATTTTTATTTTTATTTATGTATTTGGTACAGGGTGTTACTACACAGCTCGGATTCATCGTGATCCTTCTGTTTTCAGCCTCTCCAGTGCTGGGATTATAGGCATGCGCCACCACGCTATGACCGAGTCAGTGGCTCAGCTTGCCCAAGGGTCAGAACTAGTGTGGCATGTGGTACTCGGGATCGAATCCTGGTCCCTGCACTTGCCTAAGTAAGCACTTAGTCCACTGAGTCTCTCATTGGCCCTTTGTTCTAACTTTTAAAAAATTACTTATGTTATAGAGCAGTTGCGGTGAACCTACCACACACATGCTCTAACATGCTGTTGATATCACTGAAAGCTCCAAAAGGTGCATGATCACTCCATATAAAGAAATCACCTAAGTGGTCATTAACAAACACAGGTGCAGGCTGAGTGCTTGCCAATTCTTTTTTTCAGGACTAGAGTTTGAACCCAGGGCCTTAGTTTGACCCCTAGCACTAAGTTTTATCCAACGCCCCCCAACCCACTCCCCACTTCCGTCTTTGAGATAGGATCTGTGTAAGTTGCCCAGGGTGGGATCAGGCTTGCAATTCTCCTTGCTTCAGCCTCCTAGATTGCTGGGACTACAGACTTGGCTTCTTGTCCTTTGTGTTTTAAATCAAATGTTCTTCCAAGTGCAAGGTGGGCGTTAGAAATCTTTGGCTGTCTTACTGTTAAACCATATCCATTCTAATGGACTTAGTCCATGAAGCCAAAGGCCCTCATACATTTTCTCTGCATCTCTTTGGATTTGATTCAGGAATCCAGTGTCTTTCCTCATCCACCGATCAGGAGAGAATACTATGATACCATACAACATCCCACTAAGGTTTCCCAGGGGTCTCTCTGAATTTTGGTTTTTTGGATCTTTCGGTTACAAATAATCCCATTACCAGTGCAATTTCCAAATCTCCTTTCCTTGTTTGTACATAGCGATATCTCCCAGATGCTTGCAGGTGTCTCAGAGAAATCCGCCTGTGTCCAGCAGTGGCGTAGTAGCATGGACAATGCCATGATGCAAATGGACAAAGACTGCATCTCTGGGTGAGGCTGCTCCTAGTATAAATCCAAGTGCTGCCTTTACAAATCACTCAGAGGGTAGATGAAAACCATGCTTAAATGGTAGGATTGAGCAAAAACTAAGTGAGTTAATTCATGAAGTTCTTAGAATAGAGCCTCACCTACAAATGCACCCAATAAACATTAGCTTAGCAATTCCCAGTGGCTACAGCAATCTTCTAATCAACAAGACAAGTCAACAGATTCCAAGAAAAGAGCAACAACTCGCCCTGTCTACATGCATCAGTTTTTAGCCATAATGGAAGGAAAATGCTAGTGTCACTGTCTATTTTCAGATCCTGGTCAGAGGCTGGGTCAGTCAATGTTCAGTCCAGGCTCTAGTGGAAGGAACAGAATCACATGCAACACTCCATTTGTACATCCATCCAGAAAGCGCACCCAGCCAGGGGTTGTACTCTACATGGGCCAGCCACATTGCCATCTCTAGTGTTCAGGGAGACACACTCAGGAGTCCCATTGAGGACAACCCACCTCACTCCCAAAATAAGGAGAAGAAATATGAGCAGAGAAGAAACTCAAGGCCAGAAAAAGAAACTCACTAGAGAGTGAACTCTAAACTTCATTCTCAACCATGCCTTTACACCAGGGCTTTGCCTGGTTGGTGGGTGGTGGGGCAGGTAAGCTTAATGGTGGTGTCTTGATTAGCTTTGGAATTTGCCAAAAGTATTGGTAGAGCACACTTTCAGGTGTGTCTGGGTGGCTCCTGGGAGTGTGGCTTTGGAATCAGTGTCTAGTCTCTCACTCAGCCCTTTCTCTCTAGCACTGTTTCCCGGTTCTGTTTCTTGGCTACTGTGGACTAAGCGGATTTGCTACAGCACACCCTTCTGCCGTGGTCTTTCCTCCATGGCCCCAGTTGGCTATGGACTGAATCCCTGAAAGCCATGAGCCAAATTAAATTTCTCCTCCTTTGAATTATGGGAATTGAGCAAAGTGTTCCAGAGATTAAAAATTTGACTAATACAAAGGAAAATTCCTTAGATTTAAATACATTGGTCCTATATCTTCCAGATTGTTCTCCTTCCTGCTGTGTTTAGGATTCTAATATGGAAGAAATGAGTGGGAGCTTATCAAAATGTCACCATGAAACTCTTAAGTGCAAAATAAACTTGTTGTATTTTAATCAATGATGAGTCATATTGATCAACTCTTTTCTATCTAAGTGCTCACAAATATTCATTTATAACCCATTAAATTAAAACGCTTATTGGACTTCCAATAGACCCTGTGAATTTAACGATACAATTAGTAATTTGGTTCAAAATTCTGCCCAAATCAACAATCAACTACCTTGATCTATAGCCTGATAAATCTATTCCCTCTTCCTGTGTTAGCATCCATCTCCTGCTGCCTGCCTTGTTTTCAATAGCACTTGGGGCAGAGAGGTTGGTGTCAGCTCCAAGAAGTCACCACACGGGGATAATGAGGTCTGGGCAGCTGGAAGCCACCTGCCAGGCCAAGCCACCAGGGTCAGTGCTGGAACAAGCAGAGGGCGGAGAGGTCTGCTGCAAAAGCGCATTACTTCCCTGGGTCATTCATTAACTCAGCATGTACCGGATGCCATCAGGGTGAGTTTATGAGGAAGGCAGGGAGATTTCAGGAGTACACAGGAGATGCCTGGGAAGATCCTCCTGGTGCTTCTGTTCTAGCTGAGAAGACAGAATGGATGTGATTTGATTTGATTTTGCATTGCTGAAGATAAATTCCAGGGCCTTACACAGGCTAGATCAGCACTGTACTACTAAGCTACATCTCCTACCTAGACTTCCAAGTGAATACAGTAGCAGCAGAGAAATACAACACTTGGGGAAGACAGAAGGTGCCATATCATATGGAGATGGGAATGCCCATCTTGTGATGGAGTCAGGAGTGAGGCCTGTGAGGTTCCAAAAGAGGAAAGAAAATGGTTGTTAATAGAGGAAAACAGTTCCACTCTCTGAAGGTCTGTAGCAGTAACACAGGAGAAACCTTTAAAAATCAGTGTATCTGACAAGCAAACAGAGTAACATTAGGTTAATAGAGGCAAAAGCCAAAATTTGGGAGCCCTTGAGGGTCATTTCACAACTTTCAATAGACTTGGATGGAGGTCTAATGATAATTTGGGTAGATCTGGAGAGTTAAGGATAATGAATATGTATTGGAAAGGTTTTTGTTTTCCGTTTTGTTGTTACCTTCTTTTGGTTCTTGTTTTGTTTTCCACTGAAATGCCCTAAGCAAGAGAGAGGTTTTCCTGGTCAGAATTGTTTTGAAGGTCAAAATATAAAAACAGAAAGAATTAAAGGCAAGACGAAGACGCATGGGGGAAACGGTGCCTCATTCTGTTCAGGCTGCCATAGACAATGCATAGCTGAGGTGGCTTCAACAATAGAACATTTATTTTCTCACACTTTAGCAAGCTGGAAGTCTGAGATCAGAGAGCCACTTTAATCAGACAGGTTTTTCTTCGGTATTGCCACCTTCTATCTGTGCCCTTAGATGACAGAAAGAGAGAAAGAAAGAGGAGAGAGAGAGAGACAGACAGAGAGAGAGACAGAGACAGAGAGAGAGACAGAGAGAGAGACAGAGAGAGACAGAGACAGAGAAAGGCAGAGAGAGAGACAGAGAGAGACACACAGAGAGAGACAGAGAGAGAGAGACAGAGAGAGACAGAGAGAGACAGAGAGAGACAGAGACAGAGAGACAGAGAAAGAGACAGAGACAGAGAGCTGGAGATGGAGATGGAGATGGAGAGGGTAAGCGAGAGGAGAGACAGAGAGTATAATGATGGCATGACCTCATCTAACTATTTACAACCCACTGGCTCCATCTCCAAACCCCCTTGCATGGGTATTCGGACTTCAGAATATACATTTTGAGTGAGGGACACAAACATTCAGTCTGCGAGTCACAGGAAGTGATTGTAGTAAGAACGAGACAAGAGGTTATGGGATCCTAAGCCGGGCATTAGCTGAGCAGCTGAAGAGAACTGGGGAATGCAACTGTTACCTAGGATACAGAGCATGCAGTGCACAAGACTGATGCTCAGCCTGTCTGGAGAAACTCCCAGACCAACTATTCATCTTTATCTTTTGGTGTTAACCAAGCCAAGCACTGGATTTAATTGGCTTTCTTATAGGCCCAAGTCCAAGATAGTGCCACCCACAGCATCTGCCTCCAGTTCAAGGGCAGGCACGGGAAACGAAAGGGGTGAGAGCACACCTGTTTAACTCCAAGTCCTTCCTACAACTCCAATGTCCAGAGTTCATCTCCAACATGTCCCCATTTCTTAGTCATTATATTACTGCTCACTAAGGACATCTACCCTAAAACATGAAGTTTATTCTCTGTCCTGTCTCCTTCATTCACTTTTATTCCACCCATCCACCTACTTTTAAAATATGTAGGTAGGTAGATAGATAGATGATAGATAGATAGATAGATAGATAGATAGGAAATTCTGGATCACCTATTAATGAAATGCACTATCTTGCTTGGAATTCCATGTGGTAGGTTGTTCAAGCCATGTTTCCCTCTTTCCTCAGAGACCAAGGATCACAGAAATGGCATTGATCGTTAATGATAGGAATCCTTCTAATCTTACAATAAACAGACAAGAGGATTAGTCCTCTGTTCTCATCACAGCAAAATTTGTAGATTATTTAAATGTAGAATATTGGAATTTGCAGATTTGGAAATCCCAGCTGCAATTCTTACAGCCATGGGAGGAACCTTGAGAAAATTATTATCTAAATTTTATCTAAGACTGTAAAATGGGGGTTCTGGGGGTGTTCTAATGATGCTTGCACATACTAAAGGTTCAAGAAATGGAACTATACTGATGTTAATCCCTATGTAATTGTAATGACTATGAATGTGTTTTATGAAAGATAAAATACCAATATTGTTTTCTCTATTTTTAAAACTATTTAAAAATATGTTTATTGTTTTAAAAAAGTATAAAATAGTACATGACAAGTAAAAGTCTTCTCACTCTTATCCCAGTTTTGGCTCTTCACAATCAACATATTTGATGATATTTAATCTTTTCTGGTTTGAATTCTTTTGGTAACTGGTACCACAGTTGTCATGTTTCACACTTTGTGTTATAAATTTCATATGGTGCCTGTTACCTTTCTTCTACAAAAGCTTTTTCAAATATTTGATTCACATCCCCCTCTCTCAATTCTTTTATTATTTATTTGCTTGCATTGTCATACCTTGATTTTTTCATTGATAGATTTTCTACCGTATTTATCTTCTGATAGCTGTTTCTTGCATTTTTCTATCCCTGTAAGTTTTACTTTACGGCAAAGAGAGAGAAGGGAGAACTCTCCTATCCCTTTCTGTTCATTGGTTCAGTTTTTAAGCTTCAGTGTCTTTACAAGATGTGATTAAAAAAATAAATAAATAAAGTCTGTTGCTGCTGAGCGCCATTCAACAGAAAGGTGGACCTGAGAAAACGTGGATGTGTCCTCCACATTATTCTCTGGATCTTAGGATTTCTGGATCTTCCCCAAAGTCAAAATGACCATAAAGGTCAATGTTTTACAGTGATCCAGCACATCAAAATAGCTATTACAGAGCACCACAAGGCCACAAAAGAGAACTTCAGAACTGCTGGCAAGTGGCATGAATGGTGGGACAAGAGGTGGCTTTCTATTTGTTTGTTAATTTATGTATTTGGTAAAGGATCTCATTACATAACTCGGACTCTTCGTGATTCTCTTGTTTTCAGCCTCTTCAGTGCTGGTTACAGGTGTGTGCCACCACACCT
Source organism: Tympanoctomys barrerae (assembly GCA_002564285.1). Lineage (NCBI taxonomy): Eukaryota > Metazoa > Chordata > Mammalia > Rodentia > Octodontidae > Tympanoctomys > Tympanoctomys barrerae. The sequence goes on from NDGN011447889.1 coordinate 15,620, forward strand.
GGACTAGTTAGCTGGCTCAGGGCACCCAGGCCCAGGCCCAGCACTGCAGGCAGTACTGGGGATCAAACCCTGATCCCTGCACTTGCCTAAGCAGGCACCTAGTATGCTGAGCTATCTCGCTGGCCCAGGACAAGAGTATTTTGATGGAAGACTCTGACACTGTGTCTTTCATTGTAGCACATTTTTTTAAAAAATGGAACATTCTCCACCTTTTCTTTTTATCACATCACATCTGGTGTGTGCTCTCCATTGTGCAGTCCTGGAATCAAAGCTCTCCATGAAATCTTTGAGTCTTCTTGTCTGATCCACCTTCCTGTTGCTGGTTCAAGACTTTTGTTGTTGGTGTTCATCTTCTGTTTCATGGATGCCTCATATTCTGATTTTCAAGGCTCTTTTTTTTCTCCATAATCAAGTAACACCCCCAGAAAGGATGAACGGAGTCAACTGCACTGAGGCTCTGAATTTGTGAATGCATCTTTGTTTTACAGTTACATTTGGCTGATAATTTATTTAGTTATAAGATCTTCAATATCAAAGTCTTTTCCATTAGAACTATTTAAAATGTTACTTCTTATCTTCAAACTACTAAGTCCAAGGTCTAAGTTTAGTCTTACACTAAACTAGAGTTGTTTTTTTTTTTTTTTTGGCTTTTCTCCTCGAATGCCCTTAGGGCATTTTTGGCTGCCCGGAGTGTTGTGGGGATCGAACTGCAGCAACCTGAGGCTGACAGCTTTGTGAAAGCAGCCACTTAAACCACTGAGCTAGGGTCAGGCCCCATCTTACACTAAACTAATTAGTCTAACTAATAAGATCATATTTTGCGATTTATCACATGGGGGTATGCCTGTTTCTGTAGAAACATTTAGAATCTTCTTTTTAATCCTTGGTATTGCACACAGCTATTGGAACAGAAATGGTTATATTCCTTCAGTGTTTCCATCTGGTCCTGCATCAGCCTTTGCAATACAGGCTGGCCTCATTGCAACCTAAGATTTTCTCCTCACATTTTGTTTGTACTCAATTCATTTTGTATACTCTTATTCCTGGAAATTCTATTTAAATCCACAGGAGAACTGCTGTACCAAGGCTTCCTGTCTCTTACTTTTTTTCCTTTTGACATCTGTGTTCCTCTGTGAGTCCTTGCCTTTATCCACTGAGCCTGATTTTTTTTTATTTATAAATTGTTTTCCTTAATTTTTTTTCAGTAAACTAGTCATTACGTAGTTTCTTCCAGATTAACCTTACACTTGTACTTTGTGAGTTAAAAGTTTATATCAATTTTGGGGAAATTAGGTATATATGCTGTAATATAAGTTGTTATAGTCCCTTGTTTAATGAAATTATATTTTCTTTTATACACATTGTTTCTAAATTTTCTCCAATAAGTTATCACATTTTTTTCTTTTTTTATTAATTTTATTGAGAAACAAATAGCATGAGACAGTTTCAAAACAGG
>NDGN011447891.1:470-12252 GCA_002564285.1 Tympanoctomys barrerae
AAAAAAAATGCCTTCTAGTATCTGTATGTATTTTTTGCAGATTACGACTTCTGCCATACAGGGTCCTAGGCTGGTGAGATAGCTCAGCCCCTGCTTAGGCAAGCGCAGGGATCCATGTTCGATCCCTGACACCACATACCTAGTGGGCCCCACCTCTATCCATGCTGAGCCAGCCACCAAATTTGCGCGTCATGGCACACGCTTATAATCCCAGTGCTGGGGATGCTGAAAACAGGAAGATCACTATGAGTCTGAGCTGCATAGTAAGACACTGTAGCAAATACATCAAAAATAAAATAAAATAATAAATATAATTATTCAGAATCCTATTTCTTTTTACCTTTGTGTCTTTCTGCATTAGGTATCATTTCTCCATAATTCTCTAAATCCCATCCCTAAAATCTTTGAATGGATACTTCCCACCTACAAGCCTTTTTACTTTCTTTCTTTATTTATTTTTGTATTTTAGGGAAGGGTCTGCAGGGTGTTTAGGGTCTCGCTATTAGATCAGACTTATAGTGATCCCAAATGCTGGATTACAGGCATGTGCCACCATGCCCAGTCTCACCTGTTTTATTTTCTTTAATTGACAATCGAAAGGTTCTCTTCTCTAAATTTCACCATAAAATCTTTTTCCAATGTTTCTCACTTTATGGTCTTATATTGGTTGAAAATTTATTTCACTTGAGAAGAGTACCTTTTTATCTGTTTGCAAAACGATCTGTGACTTCTGGAAGTTTTGTCACTCTGGATTGATATTTGCTCATCTAACAACTCAGAGTCCCACTTATTGGCAGCACATATTTCACTCCTAATAGTCCTCTCATAAATATATGCTACTAATGAAAGGCACACGATAAAACATACCAGAAGCACGAAGTCATTGACATTTCTTCTTCCTCCTCACTTATTGATTACGAATAAGTTTAAATGGTGTTGGTAACAGCTCTAAGATAAATAAGATAACATCTATTTCCTTCTGTCTCACAACAGTATTTTCTGACATCACCTATCTTTTAGACAATTACAATTTCTTCCACTCCTATGTTCTTGGTGTCCCTAAAATCGACTCTTTATATGAATTTTAATGCAATTATTTAAAATTGTGTATAGTCTTAAAATTATCCAGTGGTATCTTTTTAATTAAAAATATGATTCTTGTTCAAGATATTCAGTTTCATTTCATTGTCTCTATCTTGAAATTTTAAATATTGAATTATTTATAGATACCACCCAGAGAAACCTTCCCCCACTCTTCCAAATGTAACATGGATTTTCTTTCTGCTTCTAAACTTTATCTATTTCCTTTGTAAATCAAAATATTCATATGCTCCTCTCCCATATCATAAACATCTTTCTTACTCATTCCCCCTTCAAGCATTTTCAAGATAATACTGATGAATTTTTCATATAAAACATGTTTGTCTTACACTCTGCATTACTTCCTCTAATTTGAGTTTCATTACATCAATTCATTATTATCACTGAAAATATAGCGGTAAAATTTAAAAGGAAACAATTCTGATGATCATTAGTGATTGTATTTACCTGCACTGTCTTGCCTCATTTGAAATCCTAAATCAGTTGAAAGTACTTATTTTTCACAGTCTTTTTAACTTTGCACAAGTATTGCAAGTCACCCAGGAAATAAGGATGATAAGGATGTGTTATAATGATTTCATGGGACTGTATTTTTGTTCAGTGGCATTCAACAGGGCATTTACTATATGTTTGACTACACATTCTAAAAACCCCAAAAAGTGTGTGCAATAACTTCTCAGTCTATGGGCTAAAATCAAGTATGATAGCACGTGCAGAATATCAGAAAATTTTATAGAATAAGAAATAAAAAATAGAGATAAAATATGTGAATATATATATGTACTTATACTTTATCAATGATGTAGCATGCTTGTCTAGTTTCAACATAAGCAGATAAAGAAATGGCATTTTGCTTGTATTCTAATAATTATTTTGTTCAATTTGTTTCAAAGACAAATGTGTCATTTGCAGTATTACTGTACAATTGTTTATATACATGTTGTTCAGGCAGTTGTGTATGTGTGGGTAAGAAAGAGACAAAGAAAAGAAAGGCAAAGGAGAGAGAGAAAAAGAATGAGATTATTTAAAGTTTACATATTGGGCTCTTCCTGCTCTTTTTTTCATCCAAATAAGCTGTTAAAATTCTCCCTTAGCACCTATGATTGGCTGAAATCTAAAAAGACTGAGCTCATGGAAGTAGAGCATGGATTAGTGGTAATAAGAGAATAACAAAATGGAAACATTGTCAAATGGGTCTAATGTTACAATTAGATTGAAATCAAGTTTTCATGCTCTATCATAAAGCATGTTAAATAAAGCTAACAATAGTATAACCATGCATTTGAAAATAGCTAAAACGAAGGGTTTTAAATAATCTTACTGCATCTTGTACTATGAATAACTACTACAAAGACAACAATATGTAATGTATTAAATAKTGTAACTGTCCTACTAACCTGTTTTGAAACTGTCTCATTACTATTTGTTTCTCAATAAAATTAATAAAAAACATAATCTTACCATAATGAAATAGCAAGATTTTGAGGTGATGCTTCCCTGGATTGATCATTGTACCTAAATATTACAACTTTTTCACAAAACAAATACAATTATCAGTTAAATTATTTCTTTACAGAAATACTTTCTTTTGTCTCATAAAAGTGAATAGGGAAGAATTTTATTTTTCTGGCATTCGGCTTAGATTTATGATATGATCACTGGGCATATCCAAGACATATGGCATGCACATATACAAATAACTGATACCTGCTTCCTACCAGCACACTTCATAAAAGTTCAACTGGAATCATTTTCTTTTTAATTTCTTAAGTGTACTACCCAGGATGGCTTACAGTTAATGTTCCTTAATGTACCTTATATCAGTAATGACAAAACTTTTACAGAATGAGTGCTCTCCCACTGCAATTAAAAGTGAATATCCACAGTTTGGCTGCTAGGGTGACACTGAGGTGACTTGGCTTACCTCTCAACAGAGGGCTCTATGAACTCTCCGCGGCATGCATGCCATGTGTTTACCACCACTGCCATGGTTCTATGACCTCTGAAGCTGTTAATATCTCTAATAGTCTAATTATGTTATCTTTATCTGGGCAATCCTGTGACCATGCGTGCTGCCCGGTTGACAGGGCACTGAGGCTCAGACTATCATTATTTGCCTACTGATAACAAAAAGTCTTATTTTTAGAAATGGGCCAAACAAGACTCATCTCTATGTTATGCAGATCTGAGCATGATAGGGATATTTTGAAGACCACTGCTACTTTCTTACACTTAAGTAATGGAATTCAACATTCTGTTTCTCATTTTGCTAATATACATAAAATGCCTGTAAAATTTTGTACAAGCTCCAAGGGTCAATTATCTATTATCTCCTTTTTAATGAGAACTGTGGAACAAAACTCCATTTTGTTCAATTTATGATGAGTATATTTTTTTCTTAAAACATCAATTGCTAATAATCAGCTGGGTTAGCAGTTCTCTTATCAAATACAATGACTCCTTGATCTATAAGTTTGGGATGAGTTATTACATTAGATAATGAACATTTCATTGCCTCATTATATTCTCATCCCCTCTAGTTAACTAATGCATATATCCTTTTTATCTAATTTTTCTCAGCAAGATATCTTTAACTTGCCCTAGTTCATTTACTATACTTCAGCTTTAATCTCTCTCATCATTCGTTATTTTAACAAACCATAATAAAACTTATTTTTATCTGTGAATCATTAACACCTTTACTAACTACCTCTGAAATTCTACTTTACAACCCAATCACAGGTTTATGGTCTTTTATCCCTTAAGAAGAATTATACTGTGATGTATCTGTCATTTCCAGTGCATTGTATCAGAAGTATGTAGAGTTAGTTTCCTTTGTTCCCCTAATGAGAATGTAAAATTTTATTCCTGTTTGTAATGGTGTCTCTGAGGCTTCCCTTCTATAAACTCATTATTATAGCTGTCAAGAGATATTGGGAGTATAAAAGTATTTTTTTTGATAAGAAAGCATGTATTCACTACCTTTATCACTTATTGTTGGTTCATTGCTAAATTAGCATTTATGACATCTAAATGATGATTTTATCAATTCATTTTTCTTGCCATAATTATTACTAGTAGACATACATAAGGGGAACATTTTCATTGAAGAACCACATTTAATTTAGAATGGGATTTAAAACAAAATAATGTTTATTCAATACAAAAAGTTGAGTAACACAGATATCATTTTATATTGAATGCACCATAGACTGAAGTGTATTTTTCTCATATTTTAGTTTCACCATGGAGATGATTAATAAAAGTATACAAGATTTTGCCAGTTTTTTTTAAAAAAAATTTCTACAAATTTATTTATATGAAATTTTTAAAAATACATTGACCAATTAGTATGGATTTTGATAAACTCATATTAGAATGGGTCATTTACTCAAATGCAAATGATACAGAAGTTATGTGTAACACTCTTAATTTTGTTATGCAGGTTCATTCAAATATTCTTAAAGCTAAGTAGGCTAAATAAGACATTATATCCCATGAAAATGTTTTGTTACTTTTGTGCATTGTCTAAATAATTCTCTCAATTGTCTTTCTCTCAATCAACATCTAGGCCAAAAGTAATCACCACTCCATTTTCAAAATGACCTTACTTCAATGACTGTATGTAATATTGTAGTAAGGAATCAATGGACCCAGTTCTGGAACACAAACACACAATGCCAGAAACTCACAAAGACCTTGCCTTGTGTGACAGGGGGTCCATCATAAGGGAGATTAAGAGTCATAGATTTGAGATGGGAACATTTTCCTGCATTGTTCATGTGGATTTACTAAAACCAAGCATCCTAAAAAACAGAAATTTCCCTTCTTGATCTGGAAGTGGGAGTGAGAAAGGACTTAACTGCAGAAGAGTGGAGAGATTAAAATTTTCTAGGACTGGAGATCAAGAAAACAGGGCATGAGAAAGGGTGTGCTGGTGTTTTATACCAAATCATTCTTTGCGTGTTCAAAGTAGAATAAAGTTAGAAACAAGAATATATCATTAAAAATTGAAAGAACATATGAGATGAATGAATGAAGGCACAATAAATATTATTGTTACACCAAGCTAATTTAAGGTAACTTTCAATCAGTAATATTAGCAGAGTATTTGATGATTATGGTATGTGTATAACTGAAAAGAATGAGAAAATTATACATTTTGGAAGCAATATATTTTGAATAGTCTGCTTCAATGTGCTTGCGCTGGAGATGAAAGAACTCAGTATTTTAACACAGGCTTAAACTGGTTAAAATTACACATTGGAGACTAATTATTATTTTCTTAGAAAAAGATGACATAAAGCAAGGAAACTGATAGAATAATAAAAAAATTAGAAAGATCACAAAGGAAAATGTTCATGAGGTTGAATACTTCTAGAGAATACATGTACAGTTGTGGACTACATCAATTCAATTATATTAGAAAACTTTTTACGTGACAATGGAGTAAATACACCAAGTAAAAGGTGGATTTTGGCAGAAAGAATACATATAAATGTCCAGTTTTATCATGTATGAGAACCTCTTTTGAATTTAAAGATCCAGGTAGACTAAGAGGAAAGGGCTGGCAAGATGTGCACTATTTTGAGAGTAATGTGAAGACAGCAAAAATAACTGTAGTAATTTAAATCAAGACTAACTTTAGAATAAGACAAATAGTTAAAGATAAAGGGCATTATATATTTGGATAAATGTATCAGTTAATATACTTGAGAGAGAGCGAGAGAGTAGGATTACAAAGTGATTCAGAGGGACAGCATATAGGAAATCCCTATACTCAGAATGTTACCACCTAAAATTTTGCGAGATCAGGGTAAATGCGCTGAATAGAGTCAGGCTGCGGAGGCAGCCATCGCAGTGCCTGTGAAGCACTATTCAGATGGCTTCCAACCTCAAGGGCATCCAAGGGCGGTGAGGACCTGACCCTGCTTGGCTAGCACAGGTGCACAATGCGATAGTGCTGTAACCTTGCCTAGCACGTGCACTGGTTATGGCACTAAGTAAGAATATAACATGCGATAACAACCTGCATAAGACTCAAACAATAAGCGGTTCTCTGCTGTACTCCATGCTGCCTGCTAATGTTGCTAGTGTCCTGCAGATGTGTGTTCTGTGCCCTTAGGGCATCACCTACCAGCATCTCCCTTGAACCCCGTGGCAAGCAGACAACTGACATAGTTGGTGGCACCTAGAGGTGAGTGGCCCCCCGCAGGTTGTGACAGATCCCAAGGGCAATGGAGAGCCCAGGGAATGACTATAAGCAGCACCACCCTCAGCATGTTTACTTACAGCTACCTTTTTGCTGCCTCGAGGGCTCTGGAGGACAGGGAAAGTGTCTGAAACCCGGTGACATTTTGCAAGCCTTGGGAATGATAAATTCCTCTCCCTCAGCATGAAAGAGTGGAATGAGTGGCTTTGCTGTTTTTCACTCTCTTCTGCTGCATAAATCAAGTGGCAGAAGTCCTTGTCCAGCAAATAGACCAGTTGTAACAGGTAGACAAGGACCTTGAGCAGTGCCAGGCTGCTGCGGAGCTCAGGGAACAAGGCGTGGAAAGCATCCTCCAGAAATGTCTCCAAAAGCATAAGTCCTGATGTCTAAGAAAACCCCAGGAAAGCCCCCTGACCTTGCATTCTAGGTCAGTTGTTCATCAAAATTGAGGGTGGGGAAACTCCCAGCCTGGGGAAGAGGATGAGGAGGGCTGCCTTCCTCTACCCAGCCAGCCCACAGCATGCATGGCCTCTGCAGCCTGGAGCCTTGGGAGCCGGCAAAGCACAGCAGAAGGTGGGTGAAAGAGCACCTGTATGGCTGCTCTGGCTGTGGGCTGGTGGGGCTGGTAGCATGCAGTGAAGCCCACAGAGATGTGCCAAATAGCCTGCAGAGCCAGAACCCCTTTATGAGATGGGTTCTACAGGATGTGCACAGCACAGCCCCAAAAGCAGGTAATCAGACTGTGAAAAATTGCCTGATATCAGCAGCTTGCCTGGTATGAGAGAATCCAGGTGACCTGCCGGAGTAAGTCCCTGTCTAGACTTGATAACTTCTATATGAATTGGGCACTAATCAAATGTTTGCACTGGACTGTCATAGCCCAGGTGAGCAACTGCTGGTGACAAACATGTGAGACATCCTGGTGAGTGTGCTGACCTGCATGCCTGGGGCCACGGCAGCCCTTCTGGCCCCTTTACTTAGAGATCTATAAAAACTACCTGCAAAGTAGAGAAAGAAGGGCGACCCCCGACAAGCAGGGCCTTTTACCAAGGACAGGCTGTGGGCCCCTGAAGCTCACTCAGCACCAGATCTGGACTGACCTGCTTGCTCCCTGCCTTCCCACCATAAGTATAGCAGCATTTGAGAGTGCTGCTGATGCTGTAGAGGCAGTTATGCTCTGAGCATTGTGGTCAATGGGCCAGCGCTCGAAGACCAAGCAGTCCCAGTAAAGCTGGAAGAAGTGACACTGACTTCTGTGTACTCTGATTAGGAGGCAGGCTGCGGTATCTGTGTCGTAGGAGTCTCAGGAGACCAGAGGCCACAAGTGGAATTCACTATTTACTGGTCCCCCAAAACTGTTAGTGTGTACTAGCATTGGTCGATACCAGAGCTGAGTGAGCGCTACCATGTGCCAACCCAGACCATGTTACAGGAAGTCCTGTGTGTATAGAAGGGTGTAGACATCATGACATTTTGGTCTGGAGGGCCAGCTGATTCTGGGCACTGGACCCTTGCCTCCATGCCTGTGTGATGTTTACATTTACTTGCTTGCTGGAGCGTACAGGGGTGGACCTACTGACTGGTGCCCAGCTAGACCCTGCATAGGGAGAAGTCCACGGGGAATTCCCATGATAAAAACCCCTGTTCAGGCCCATCTGCACAATTCTCTGCTGACTCTCTCAACTCTAGCCAGGTGGGCTGTGTGCTTGAAGCAGTACTGGCTACCTGGAGTCCATGAGGAGATGGGACAGGCTACCTTGAAACCAGAAAAAGCAAAGATGATATGTTCTGCTCAGAACTCCTCACTATAGCTGGTGCAAAACCCAGATGTGTTGTGGAAAATGACTGTAAAGACAGCCCTGATGCTAGCAGTCAGAAGCAATTCACCTTTACCGAAAGGGCAAGCAATGGACCCTCTAGATGTCGCCACAAGGTTATTTGCATAACCCAACTTCGTGTCCTGGCTTGGTGGCCTAGGACCTGGCCCCGGGGCCAAGCCACACCCTGTGCTATTGTTTGTATTGATGATATTATGTTAGCGTGATTATTTTGCAGATTTTAAAGCTTCTATTCACTCTGAAGGAAGATGGGGGTATCCACAAGCAAAGACAAGTTCCAGGGAACTGGTTTGTCTGTTAAATGCTTGGGTGTTATGTGGTCCGGTAAAAACAGACCCATGAAAGTATGTCAATTACAGACCCACAGGAGCTTGCTAGGTTTTTGGAGGATGTACCACACCTAGCTACCGTGCCCTTCACTTGACATCAGATAACCTAACCTGGCATAACATGGGGTTGCTCAGATGTAGCAGAAGCTGCTTTCAAGATGCAAATTGAGCTACTTTGCAGGTGCAAGCCCTGGGAGTCATTGGCCCTAAACTTCCACTTACTGTAACCATCACTGTAGATGATAATGCATTTGGCTGGAGCTTGTGACAAAAGTAGAAGTGGAAGCACCTTTTGGGGCTTGGTCACAGTTGCAGAAGGAGCCAAGAGCTGGCATTACCTGAATGAGAAACAGCAACCCAGTCTGCTGCTCTGCAAGCCTGCAAGGAACCATGGGACAGCTAGAGGGCTATGTATGAATGTAAACAGCCTGTCCCAAAAGTGGGGTCACTTCAGGTCCCCACTCTCTTGCTTTTGGGACATCCCACCAATACCAGGCCTCTTTCTCGCCTAGCCTTTGGCAGCCAAACTGGGAATAGTTTTGGGATCCAGGTTGTACACAGTCCCAGAACCTGCTCAAGAGAACAGGGAACAAGACTTGAACCCTCCTCCCTATACAAAAGGAAAAGACCTCCAGCTAATGCTGGACATACTGATGGGCCTAGCTATGCTCCAGCCCTGCAATGAAAAGTAGTTGTGGCTCAGTCCAGTACAGATGTACTCTGGTTTGAAACCAGAAGAGGCAGGGAAAGCCAATGGACAGAGTTATACAGAGTCTGATTGCTTGTGATGAATGAAGGAGACCCCCTACATGTGTGCATGGAGAGTTCGCTGGTTTGAGGAGCCTGACACTTTGGATGTCAGCTTGGGACACTCAGGAGTGACATACAGGGCACCATCTCTCCTGGAGTACTCACCTATGGTGAGATGTATGGAAGCGTGGCCAGAAAGCTGATATTACAGCATCTCATGGCTCAGCATATAAGCCCATCCTCTTGCTGGGAAATGACTCAATGGATGCCTTAGCAAGGCTTTGCCATAGTTGACTGCTAGGAACATCATCTGACCAGAAAATATGACTGTTGATACTGATAGGAACAGCATCTGACCAGGGGCAAGGACCATAAACTTAGCCCTCCTGATGGAAGTCCTTACTCAAAACATGGCACAAACCTTGAATGTTGCATACCAGACTTTGATGTTGTTTCTGGATGTAATTGTTCAAACAAAAAAAATTCAGTTTTGCAAAGCCACATGGTTCTTTGATTGCTCATTACACATACTTGTGCCGTGTTACATATTGAATGTAACATTTATATACCCCTGATCTTTGAGGGGGTGGGTTGTGGGGAATGACTCATACTGCTTCAAAGCTCAGGGACATCTAAAGACACCTGAGAATGTGACTCTGCTTGTTCAGCACAGGTGCACAGTAGAATAAAATTATGTCACCTTGGTTTAGCATAGTTTAACACACATACACTGGTTATGACACTGTACAAGAATGTAGACAGGACATAATAACCTGTATAAGAATAATAAAGATGCAGGTGGCTCTCTGCTCTGCTCCATGCTGCCTGTTATCGATGTCTTTTCTTTAACCTTGGGCTCTTACCCTCTAAAATCTCTCTTGGACTGCTGAGTAGATCAACAGTGAAAAAACTAAACACACGCAGGAAGACTTCCATAATCAATTCAGGAAGTGGAAAGAATGGGGGAATAAGCATATTGGAAATGAAGGAGTGTATTTTAAGAAACATTAATAGTAATGTGCCTTAAAAATTTAAAAAGTTTCACCCTTGCTTTAAGTCACATTTCAGGATGCAGAAATTAGAATATGATAATAATATGAAAATAATAAAAAAAGAAAATAATCATGTAGTTTTAACAGACCCCAGGGCCCTAATCTAGTGATTTTAAACTACACTATTATGCTTTCTCCATGGAATTATTTGTTAACAAATAATATAAATTATTACACAAGATGCTATCAGAATATATTTCTTGGCAAGTACCTTAAATACTACATGTAATTAAATGTTATAAATTCCAGTCTACCTATCTAGACTACANCATCTCACTCCCATTGTATCTGTTCTCACAGTCCTGACTAAATAGAATGGATCAAAGATCACTAATGGATAAAACAATCCAGGACATAGCACAACCATAAATTAAAAATGGAATAAAAGTTTATCAAATGAGATTTCTGTTGGATGAATTCCAAAACTCCCATTAGCCAGCCACCACTTTCTCAGTACTTTAAGAAACAACATAAGAAAATTACAGCAAAAAATAGCTGTAAAGGGACAAAGCACAGTTTGCTTACCTTAAACCTTTCCTGAGGACTTCCTAAGGACCTGCCCATGCGTTCCTTACATTCCCTGATTTTCCTTTGAGACTACGTCTAGGAGGCAAGAGCAGCTGACAATGTTTCTGATGCTTTCAGCTGCTTATAAATCCTTTCCACATGTGTCACATCCATGTTGAAAAATGAGTTTACTTTCCTTGAACAAAGAGAAAGGAGCAACTAGAAAATAAGTTTTGGCACTGTATTTCAAACCTCTTTAATGTCACACGCATATATATATATATATATATATATATATATATATATGGAAGATAATCAAAATCTGGTATATAAAAACATAGTTTCTGCTAACATATTCTCAGGAAAAATGGGAGCACATAATATTTGAGTTTTGAGAGTAACATTAAGGTTAAGAGTGGAGAGAACATTCGTTATACAGGGAGAGGAAAAAAAGAAAGCAAAGGGAAAACAGCCTTTGATTTCCCAAGTGATCAGCTCATCCCAGATATTCTAAATAAAACTTCCTACACCTGATTTTTAACTTTGAATTTATAATCAGTACTTATCTGACTGAAGTGCTATTGATTCTGTTCCCCCACCCCAGCGGATCCTACCCCGAGCATCTGTTTGCTTCTCTAGGTCTTATAATGAATTCATCATTTGCTAAATGTCTAGATGCTTTCTGTTCCTCCAAATGAGCCTTCTATCAAGTGAACATTCCCTCTTCCTCTCTTCTCCCTAGTACATGGGGGTATTTCTGAATTTCTTTCCCAGTACTATAAGCTCTATAAATAGCATTCTTTTTTGTACCATAAGATTCATATGCACAAAGAGTTCCATTATAGTAAGAATATATTAATCTTTCATAAATCGCTAATTCTTATTCACAGGTTTTTTTGGGGATTTAATATCAAAATTTCATGAAATTTCTAGAAACCATGATTTACTTTCAATAATATGATGCCATGTCTAATTTTAATTTGGTATTTTATT
>NDGN011447895.1:0-10429 GCA_002564285.1 Tympanoctomys barrerae
TTTTTTGTCTCTTATCACATGGGTATAAACTCAAGCTTTAACATCTGTGTTAATGGTATGTAAAATAGAATATTACTTTTCCTGGTCCATCTCTCTCAAGACATAGATGTCAGCCATCATTTGTAATAAACTCAGAAATTTCTGAAAACAACTTAAGCAATGCCTTTTTTATTTAATAAATTTCAAACAAAGATATCCTTTATATTTCCTTCTGTGGAATTGTCTCAATTTTTATATTTTCATTATAAACTTCAAAACCTTCTAGATCATTTGTTTTCTTTCAGAATATTTCCCAATTATAACAATCAAAACTGCAATATTCACAAATGTATGGATTCTTTAGTTCTGATACGATTTAGTTTCTAGTCATACTGCAGCAATAGTCTTCTAGAACATAAGTGCTATTTTCAGGGAACTATCAACATACATTCTGTTACATTCCTTAGTATCATAAAATATGCCTGAAGTTTTCTCTTGGATATGATAAAGTTAATATAAATCTTCATTAACTTAATTTCATAAAAAACTTGGCATTCTGTTGCAGAATAAAAGCCCCCACCTGTTTCAAGAACAAGTACAACGCTGTATTATAAAAATTTCTATGACTGAGTTTGTTCATGTAGATGTCTTTTTAATTTTTTTTTTACTTTTAAAGAGAATACTAAAAGTAGTAAAAAAAAAAAAAAACCTCTTGAATGATACAGATTTTCACTAAGCCAAATGCTAGGAATTCAACAATGGCTGCTATAGTGCATATTGTTATCTTCAAATTAGTTGTTCAGATTATCAGATATAAACCTATATGGTTGATAAAAAATATTAAAAAATTAAAAAGGAGAAAAAATATCAGCATTAACTACTCTTTTCAAGAGACCAGGGGCCGGGGAGATGGCTCAGTAGAATAAAAGCTTGCCTGGCAAGCACAGGGTCCTGAGATCAATCCCCAGTAATGGAAAAAAAAAAAAAAGACCAGCAAGCATCAGCAGTACAATCATTCAAGTCATCCTGTATAGATACATATATATTTCTTTTTCATTTCCTTCTTTCTTTCTTTTCTCCTTTCTGCCATCCCAGTTGTTCCTTCCCTTTGAGCAATTTCTTTCCCTTTGTAGCACCTATTGTACCTTTCCGATTCTATTTACTTTTGCAAGCTCTTATACTAGGGAGACAAAACCATATTTACACATTTACACATGTGGCTCTGACTGATCATGTAGATAACTTATACATGTCCAGATTTTAGTGTTTATTCATGTTATATCTCCCTAGTCTTCAGAATTATTACTTTACAGAAGCATACAAGAAAAAGTTTCCTTCCAGTGTACAACTTTGGTGAAGAATTTTTTTTTTTTTTTTGCGGAACTGGGGATTGAACTCAGGCCCTTGCACTTGCCAGAGAAGCGCTTATTCCACTGAGCTGTCTCGCGGGCCCCAAAGTTGGGTGTATCTGTAATTTTTTATTAACTTTTTCCCACATTAATCCTACCATGCTAATTCATTTCTCAGTAATTCATTATTAGTCATACCCAAAGTGTTGGATATTGAGTTCAGTACTGAGATGCAGGGATGACCAGGACAAAGAAGACATATAGCATCCTTCACTCTTTCGAAATGTACATCCTAGATATAATGAGCTCCATTCTGTTGCAGACATTAACAATTTTTACTTTGTTGTGATGTTTTCTGAACTTTGAAATGTTATATCAATTGTGCAATTTTATATACCAAGGGATAAATTCTAATGTATGTGATAAGCAACTATTTCTTCCAGAATGTTACTTATAAAATATAAACTACAATGTTACATGTTTCAGTACATCAATCAGTATACCCAGTGACTAAATTAGATATTAACGTCACTATTTTATTGATAAAGAAATCGAGATGCAGAAAGCAGGAACTTTCAAATATCAAGATTTTAGCAAATACACTTTCAAATCATCTTAGCATTTTAAGAAATCCATATTGATTTTGAAATGTCACTGTATTTGTATTCAAATATAAATGTAATTTTCACCGGCTAGAAAGCATTTTCTCAGTAGAAATGTAACAAAGTGAACAATCTTAAATTCTAAAACAATCCTGATAAACAGTCTATCAGTAGTACTCAGTGATGATTCATATCTGTGATGTAATTTTGCATATAATGTTCAAATTATATATTATATAAACATAGTATACAAGGTAATCTTTATTTTCAAAAATAAAAGTTTCCAGTTTAGTGTTGGCAAATATACTTTTAAATGTCAAGAAACTGAAATGCTGCTAATAAAAAGAAAAGCAGTTGTAGAAAACTACTTTCCCACTGTAAATACTGATCACAATTACTTTTATATCTAATATGAATGCCACTCTATTAATTTTTGCTCCCTTTCTTTTATCTTTCATTGTATCATTTTAATTACTATCATTGTCTTGCCATTCTAACAATATGTTTACATAAAGTAGGTTTTAATACTGAAGTAAAAATTAAAATTAAAAACATAATACATTATGTATATTATAATATTGCCACTTATATGATGTGATTGCAGCACATGATTATGGTTGATTTTCATTAATTGAAGCTATAAAAATCAAAGTAATATTTTTATGAGATATTCTTACAAACTGTCATGCAAAGTAAATAATAATAACAAATATACTATTCATTGCAAATTAATGAGTAAAGCTTCAAATGAATGATGTGCCCTGATTTGACCACTATGCTATGGATATATGAATCAAAACACCAAGTTGTATCTCACAAACATGCAAAAATATTATGTCTATCTAAAAAGAATGATTTAAAAAATAATAAAAATAATCCTTTTTTAACATTTTCCTGAATAATACTCAAGTACATATTGATTTTGATCATTGCCTAAAATACAGCATTAATCATTAAACATAAAGGTCTATATTTTGTGTTGTTAGTCATTAGTTTCTCCACTACTTTGTCATAATTTATTAATCTCCACACTCTTTAAACACAATCATTTATTCAATTCATGGTGAACAGACTAATATTGTCATATGAGATCCAGCTTATAACAGAATTGCTATGAATTTTTAGAAAATTATTAACAGAAAGTATCCATTAATCAGGTAAATTGGCATAAGGAAAAATATGTCTGTTAAAATTCATGAAGGGAATATTTTTCCATGGGATGGAATGCATTACACAAACATCCAAGTATATTCATGTTAAGATCTAGAGAACAAAAAATACTAGGTGATTAATGCATTTAGTTTAGAAACATGAACCAATTAGTACGATTGGGATTAGTATTAATATTCTTATCTCTTGACCAGCACTGAATTTACCCCTCAGGCTCAGGATTCCTTAAGGTATTTGCCTTTATTGCCTCAACTTATTTCTTTTAGTATAAGTAGTATAAATGTCCCCAGTCCTCGAATGTCACTGAGTTGTGTCATTAAGATTTCCCTCAATATATTTTAACCCCTTTTTACAAAAAGGGTAACAATTTTCATGAAATGCTAAAAAGTCAGTCAGCTTTAAGACACAAGGACTACTGTTTCCATTCAGAGCTTTGTTTTAAATCTTCCCTTGTTTTTCCTCAACAAACCATGGCACAATACTGCTGCCTGCTCCCCTCCCAGGTCCAGGCTGTCAATACTGGGTTGTGCGGCGCTGAATATGCGAGCAGGCTGGAGTCAGTCTTCCCATGAAAATCAAGTCAGTGACCTACCACCTTGGCTTCTTGTGAACCAAAAGACAACCATAATTTTTCATCCTTTCTATTCTCACGTGTTGTAAATGTTCACTCAACTCTCAATGGAATGCAAAATGCATTAATTCCTCTAAACTGAGTTCAGCGTGCATGATTTAATTTCAGCCAATTGGAAGTACTATCCCTTTAGGTTTTTTTTTAAAAAATGAGATAGATAGATAGATAGATAGATAGATAGATAGATAGATAGATAGATAGAGATACAGATATATAGAGAGAGATATGTATTTTTCATTCAATAAGTTGTAACCCATATTATCTGATCATGTGGAAGAAATTGAGATTTTGCCCTCACTGGTCTGTCAACAAAAAGAAGTAAGTATGTCCATTAAATATTTATATAGCTAAAGATTTTATCCCCAAAGACGTAAGTTTAATAAACTGACTTCTCTATTTCCCTTCACTGATCATACCCCAACTTGAAAAATAAAAAGAAGGGCATTATTGCTCCCACTTTTATTTCCTTTATTTTAAGCCCCTACTTTTTGCAGTTGGTGTTGAAGTCAAATACACAAAATTACACATGGGTTAACCAAGATTTGCATTTAAAAGATTGTATACAAGCTTCAATACAGGTTGCTTTACTGTGACCATAGAAACTTCAGAAAAGTTGGAAAATTCAGTCCACTGAACTTCAAATGACTTTATTAAAGTGTCACTAATCAGAGTTAAGAGACACAGGGTTTTAGTGTTTGGGCTAACAAAGTGAATAATTCTCAAAGTCTAATGACCTACCAAGAGCATTACTTAAAATTTAAAAGTCGGGGAGGACTTGGGGAAAGCAAATTAAATGAAAAAACCTTCACTGCCTTCTGGAAAAGATTGATCTCATACAGATAAGGACGGCTGAATGGTCCTGAGACACTGAATACAGTACTTTCTGACTGGGCAGCTGGGAAAAGTCTACCTGGTTAACGTTAAAAGTACATGTATGTATAGATTTAGTTAAAATATATAGGCTAGATCATTTTAATGATAAAACTGTACTTCTATTTATAGAATATATGGTAATTTATATAAACTGTAACCTTTCAAAACTCTAAGTACATTGTAATTGAATTAGAAGCCAGAAAGAAAGTCCAACAAGCAAATGCAAATCACAGTATATAACTAATGCATGAAAAAGCACCATTTAGGAGAAAAAAATCACTAAGTGCTACTAAAGTCATCTTTTACGTGACCTGCAACTAAATGGAAACCTTGGAATAAAATGGAAATCAATGGAAACCTTGCAATAAAACTTGAAGAAAATTTACTAACAAGGAAAATAATATGTATTATTGCCACTTTCCTCTTTCACTTATTTAACAGTTCTTAAGCAGCCATTACGGTCTAAGTGCCTGTCTGGCAAGCACCAGGACCCAGGTTTGATCCCTGGTATCGTATGCCGTGCTGACCACTGAAACGGGGCATGGTGGTACACAACTGTAATACCAGCACTGGGCAAGCTGAAAACAGGAGGATCACTACAAGTCTGAGCTATGTAGGAAGACTTTGTAATAAGTAAATGAATTCATTAATTAATTAAGCAGCCATTAGACATTTCCCTGGGCTACATTGGAAATCCACAGGGAAAGAAATTTGTTTGTGCTGGTGTCCTTTCAAACAGAAAGTTCTACAATCAACTTCAAAACAGGCAAATAGCACCTGAGTTGCCAAATACTTTTTTTTCCTCAGAAAATTCTTTCAAAGTAAAAACTTACATTATGCTGCTTATTTGGGAGGTGGTTTGCCCTCTGGTGTGTTTCCCAGAAGGTACCTAGTTCACCAGTTTCAAGCCCTTCTTGATCACTGTGTGTTAAAGAAAATGTCAGCTCCTCTAGGAAGTGAGCTAAAGTATAACCTTTATTTTATTATCAATTTGCACTGTGAACAAATTGAACATCTACTTTCTAAGTGTAAAAGAGGAAAATCAGAAAATAACTACAACAGCCCCAAAACCAAAAAAAAAAAAAAAAATAAGCGATTTCTATTCAGCTTTACAATTTATTTTTTTCATTTTAGTGTATCTATTTTCTTATCGTTTATCACTGTCATTTGCAAGCAACCACTATAGACAAAAAAACAAAGGCCCAGGGTTGAGTAAGAAATAGAGATGCAAAGAGATCATAAATAGATAAGGGAGGCAATTGAAAATATAAGTAACTATGATTTAGTGTGGTAACTATTATATTTGTGGTGTGAATAAGATGCAATGAGATTAGGGAGTTGGGATTAATTAATTCTGCTTAGAAAAAAAAAAAGGTATTTTCCCCCAAAGGAGTACTCTTAACCTAAAAATTGATGATGGAAGGAATCTTCCACACAGAAAAGAATCTTCCACAACCTCCAACATGAGCACATTCAAAAAAGAAGAAATAGCAAGAAGACATTTCCAAACTAGAAACTATTTGGGGAATATTCCAGAATCATCTACTCAGTGAAAATACTAAGTCTAAAGAAACCATCTCCATGTCAGTAAGCTCATGAGACATAAATTAAAATCAAAGTGTACCAGACTTTCTTATCTTACCATGCTCATGCTATTTGTGTAATTACTTTACTAAAGTACAATAATTTACCTAATGTATTTGCCGCCACATTTTTTCAAGGTAGTTGGAAAATCCATTTTCCAGAGGAAAGGGAAATACCAGGGCAAACTACAGTCAAACAATGAGTTTCTAAAGTGTATATTAGCATTTGGAAAATACACACAACAGCTGTTGTGTATATACAACACACACACTGTCAAAATTTTCAGCACTGTTCAAAGTTGTCAGGAAATGTCTGTATTGTAGCAATTGAGCTATAAGACATTCCCACAATTTAAAAAAAACTGTAAATTGCTTAGCTCTGCAAGAAAATCTCTCCTAATACCTCTTCCTGTTCACGTCTTCTAACTTGAACAGTAAACCAAATGTTTATAAATCTGCTTGGTAGAGCTAATGTGATCTTGAGGCAAACTCAAGTATGTACTGCTGTTTGTCTCCATCTTATACTGTTCTGGGTTAAATTCACCTCCAGAGATGCCTCATGCTACCTCTCTTTCCATGAAACTCACTTACCCGAGATCAAGCTTTTCTTTAGGAAGTCCCTGCAATTTTATTTAACCAATAATGCTTAACTAATTTACTTTTTATGCTCTTCCACAGTGTTTTCTGTATTTCATTTTTCTATAAGAGGTATTCTCCCATTCTCTCTGAGAGAAGAACAAACATTTGCTTTTAGCTTTTATTTTTGGGTGGTAAAATTTTATAGCAGTCAGTCAATAGTCAAACTCAAATTTTTTCAAAAGTCCAAGTTGAAATCACTACTAATTGCTGTTAGCATTACACTTCAAAGGAAGTTTCTTGAAAGTATTTTTCTTTTTGTCAAATGAAATAGTCAATCATATAGAAATGTCTGACTGAGTAAAGGCTCAAACTAGGCGTTAAGTAACACAGACAGGAGATGAAGTGAGAGGAACCTGGGGCCTTAGGGCTTGGCTTCTAGACCTGATCCCTACCTTAAACAGAAGCAGGATCAGAAGTTGCTTAACTTATCCTTGTTTTATGCCAGTGCAGATATAGTTCTACCTAAGTAGGATAAAACACTGCAAATATCATCTGCCTTGAAGGAGGGAAGCAGCCCGCAACAATGCACGGGATAAGATGCAGTCTGCAATCATGGAAGAGTGGGGCCTTATTCTAAGAACTACAGAGGATTTTTTTAAAGAACACATTGGATATGATATAAATGTGCCAAATGAGTGATTATTTAGAGCTTAAAACTGTCCCTACATAACATGATAATAACATCTGATGACTTTTCTTATATAAAACTAATATACAATTCATATGGACAAGTACAATTTATGACCTTATCTGTATTTTTTAAATTATAAAACATTGCTTTATTAGCTCCAGATTCTATATTCAAAAGGATTTTATACGGATGTAATATTTTCCAGTTTAAATACTCTGATTTAATATAGTAACTAAGAAATAAAAGTAACAGTGATAATGAATTGATTAAAGCTAAAAATTGACATTTTATATTGTTTCAATATTAACTATGAATTGATACACTTTTTCACTTTTAAATGGTTATTATAAATAATAAAAACAAAATATATATGACATTTAGAAAAATTCTGTGTCTCCTATGATCATATTGTGAAAATAATTCCATTTTATCGATTTTTTACTAATTATATATCCATTCTACATAAGAAAATAAACGAGAAACATAAGGAAACATTATTTTCCCATTCTGGAGCCTAAACTAAAACAAAATACAATGCCAAACATACACTTAACATTTAATTTAAATCTATTCTGTCAGCAAAGAAATCACCATAGCTTTTAAATTAAGAGATATATCTATGTGCACATATGTATAAAACTGTATGCACAATTCATTTGAGCTGATAAATTCTGAGTATTTTTCTTTCTACCTGGAGTAGCAGCCTAAATAGCATCTCTAGGTAATGAAATATTTTGCAAGTATATAAATGTATTGTGTGATGAGGGAAGTAGAAAAAACAATTTCAAAAACAATATGGTTTTCATCCAGTAAAAAAAAAAAAAAAAAAAAACTCAGATGTACAGTTGAGCTTAGCTACCTGAAAATATTACTATTTCTTCAAAATACTAAAACACAGAAACTTGAACTCTTTAATATGAAAAAATCCCTGAGAATCATTGTACACATTTAGTACAAAGTGGTACATTGAACTTAAAGATAACAGATATCCACAGAATACCTCAGGGTTTCCATGTGAAATAGAAAAATGTACATATAGACCTATTTCTATTATAACCCTGAACAACTTATAAAATACACTAAAAGTAGTTCATGTAAAAATAATAATCTCAATATTCTTTTGATTAAGTGCTATTCTTAGAATGAATTTTTGTTGCTGCACCTCTTCTCCAGCCCTGTGTATATGTACTTATATAAAATCCTATTATTTATTTCAGTATGGAGACTCATGTGCCACAGAAGAAATAATAAAATCTCATTGCTCTGGTGATGAACTTACACAAAAATTTTACATTAAAATGAGATACTGAAGTGATTCTTCTAAATGATACATACAAATAGTATGTATTCAATGAAGTTAAGATATGTATGAAAATAATATTCAAAAAAAGAAAATAATATTTAAATTTTAAGTTACAAGATAAGTCACAAGAGTTTATATGACACTCATA
Organism: Tympanoctomys barrerae; assembly: GCA_002564285.1. Lineage (NCBI taxonomy): Eukaryota > Metazoa > Chordata > Mammalia > Rodentia > Octodontidae > Tympanoctomys > Tympanoctomys barrerae. Next base: position 8,909 of record NDGN011447895.1, read on the forward strand.
AAATGTATTTTACAACAAAATTATGTGTCATTAGCCAAACTACAAGAATTAGGACTTAGTAACAATTTTAGTCAAAAATTTGGCTTCATTTAAGCTACTTCATTTGGAAAGATCATGCATATCTGATTAATACTTCATCAATAAGAGTCATCATGTTCATATTTGAGAGGTTTATACAATAAAACTTAGCAGTGTTTTATAACCCTGAATAATTTATTTCTGAAAAACCACTTGTGATATTGAATTAATCATAAATTACTCATCAATGGGGTTGGGGAGATGGCGCAGTAGAATAAGCACTTGCCTGGCAAGTGCAAGGGACTGAGTTCAATCCCTGGTTCTGCATAAATAAATGAATAAATGAATGAATAAATAAATAAATAAATATGCTCATTCATCATTCAATCAACATTTAACAACACTGAGCTGATTTTTACCCTGGAAAAATGTTTTATATCCTTGATGAGTGATTGCAACAAAATATTTTGGACTACTCCCTGCCACCTTTCTTTGTTTATATACCCACAAAGACTTCATTTGCTCAACTGTCTGTATGCATTTTATGAAACAAAAGAATAAAAAGACATTTAGGAAATCATTAATCTTTTGTATATGATGGAAAAACCACACATAGTCTCATACATCAATGTCTTTGGAAGACACAAAAGAATTCTGGTTTAATTCAAAATCCTTTATTTGAACTAGCAAATGTCTTTATATTGTGTAGAAGTGCTCCAGATGGCTAGGCACATGTTTCAATTAAGTTAAATTACATTTTTTCTCAAGGGCTATTTTATTCTATAGCATATAGAATGTTACACTTATAGTTCCTGATTGTATCTTGATTGGTGCATGAAAAATAATCTTATTAGAAAATTAAATGATTTTTAGAAATAGAAGAATGTAGATGAATTAAAAGACATTCAGCAATATACTAATCAGAATTCTAAAATAAAATACTATCCTAAGAAGTTCAGTTTATCATAATTCAATTTCCTCATAATTAGACATTACTATAACTCTCAGGGTTTCACTCCTAAGAAGACATCAGAAACAAGAAAATCTTTGAGACTCTATACTATCAGTAATACCACAACTGTAAAACTGTAGTGTGAAAAATAAGAGGTTTTACTGCACAAAAAAACCAAAATATGTCATGAGCTATTAAATCCAAATCTCAGAAACTAGCACAAATTCCCAGATATCTATTGCTTCAGGGCACCACATGGAATTTTAAAAAATAACCCAAGCAGAAGATGTTATTTTAGTTCACTTTAAATATATTTTCTGGGGCATGAGATATAGAATATTCGTTCAACTTGAAACACTGAGCACTTGAAACCCAGTTGTGTCATATTAGTCCTGCTTTGAACATGTCTTTTTTTTTTTTGACATTACCAGTCTTTTTTTTTTCTTTCAGAATTTTATTGATAAACAGCAATTAGACAGTTTCAAATCATTGCTAGGACAGATTCAATAATTAACACTCTGCATACATTCCTCTTAGTGGTTAATTGCTGT
>NDGN011447902.1:0-11921 GCA_002564285.1 Tympanoctomys barrerae
GTAACTGGTATTAACTAGGTGTTGATGGAGAGGACCAGAGTAGAAGCTCTAGAAGCGCACCTGCGGCATGACATCTCAGAGCAGAGAGTAAGTAGATGCAGAGGAAAAAAGAAATGATCATGAAGACTTGGGATTACACAGATCCAAATTTGTCACAAGACTACTTTACACAAGCAAATGTAAAGGCTGAGAAAATGCAGACTTCATACCGAAAGATGAAAAAATTAAGACATCTGCCACCTGCTTGGAGAACTATGATCCAAAATGATAAAAGGTGGCAAATGTTGAGGAAAAAGAAGCCCTTTTACACTGCTGGCAGGAATAGCAAGTGGTACAGCTGTTAATGACTGCTAAGGTCTATACTGCCTGTTATTCCCCAAGAACATGACAGATAATTTTGGTAGAAAGATTTATTCAAAGCTAGCTTTGAAAGAGACAAGGAGGCCCTTGTCTCAAGTCTTTGTCTCCTTTTACTCATGTGTATAAGGGTTTCATTAAAAGGGGGAGAAAGATGAAGACAATGCTGTAGCCAAAGCCTTTCCTGTTTCAATCACCCCTGCACCTTTGGCTCCCTTTCTCTCCTATGAGGAATGAAACTGCATTTTTATCTCCTAAGGCCAGCATCTGAATATTCCTCCTAGATTGATACAATAGTTTTCTGACACAGACATTAATTTTTTTTCATCTGTGCTGAAGAAAGAAAGAAATGGTATATATATATATATATATATATATATATATATATATAATTTTTATTTTTTGGTGGAACTGAGGATTGAACTCTGGTCCTTGTGTTCGCCAGGCAAGTGCTTATTCTACTGAGCTATTTCCCCAGCCCCTGTTTTCATAAGAAAGTTTGAGAAGCACCTTACCCCTGAAAGACAAATATCCTAAATTTTAAAGATCCATTTCGTCTTTTCATCTTGGTTACTTGCTATTATGGAAAATAGTGTTCTTACCAGGCAGGAGCCCTGGAGGATCCACAAATTGGAGGTGAGCACCTCAGCTAACTCCATGTAAGGGATGGGTTGTACTTTCACTAACTCCACTCATAGGAAAAAAAAATTTAGGATTAGTCAGTGAGCAATATAGCAAAATATTTTAGATGTAATTCAAGAACTAACATGTAAAGACAACAAGAATGCAAGCCTTTGAAAGAAAAATTCATCCTGTGGTGATGGAATTGTCCTCAAATGGGTGACCTAAGGCTTGCTAGTTTTTATTGGGTTGCCCATTTGGTGGGCTAGGTTAAATGAAAAGCATTTGTATATATTGAAATTTAGGGAAATGCCACACACTTGTAACACTGCCTCCTTGAGGATGTGGATCTGAGAGAAAAAGCATAGATACAATTCATAGATGAAGAAGAGTAGTCCTAATCATTTATCTTTAAGAACCCTACGCATTTTATGGAGTGAGTTTTCAGGAAGGGGAAAAATCAGTACTGTAAGTATGGGTAACTTTGATTATGTCCTGAAGCTGCAGTTACCTTAAAAGTATGATTTTGGAATTCTGACTTTCTTTCTCTTCTGTCTACCTTTCTTTATTTCTTCAATTCTACTTCAGTGTGAATTTTCCTTAATTTTTTTTAAACATAAAACTACCATGAGGCCAAGCAATCTGGATATGAAGAAGACATTATTTTTAATTAAACTTTATTTAACCACCACTACTTTTGGTGACAACCACACTATGTTGCCAGCCAGGAGATCAATATTCCTAGAGACAAGCCAAAGAAAATGAATGGTATTCATACGAAAAAGATCAACAGATGATGTCGGAGAACGATCAGGAGAAGTTTTATGTGTAGTGAATCTGTTGCATATTAACAGATATAGAAATGCATGATTATGGGTGAGAAGATATATACAGAGAAAACAGAATCTTTCTGAACCCAATAGGAGGCAGCAAAGGACAGGAAAGACCACGAAGGTACAGAGGAATGGAAAAAATGAGAAAAAAAAAAAAGGCTTTAATGAGGTAGCTTTCAATAGCTTTAGTTTCCATCTCATTTTTAAAGGAAATGACAATAGAGAACTGAGAAATCTGCCACTGGGCACATCAAGTAGATTTCAGTAGAGAAAATTTTGTTAAAATATCGGTCCTTAAACATTTTTTAATTCCTGTTTTCAAAGTAGCAGAAATAAGGCATAAATCTCACCAATTTTATTGAGCTTAAGATATTGAATACAGCTGTCATGTACTTTCATATTCACCTTTTTAGACTACACTGTCTATTCACTTTGCTGAAGTTGCCTTTATCTAGTTGTCTTAACATCTTCCACATGTATTTCAGATAGTAAATACCTGCCCCAAAACATATTATCTAATTTGCAGGAATGTTTTAGAAATGTAAAGGTTAAAGTATAACTTTTTCAAAAAGTTGACACCATATATTTATTGGCTTAGAATAAATTTTAATAGTTATTTTGGGAACTATGGCTGGTTAACTTTGAATTTGCCATTGGGTAAAACATAAAATTTGTGTTAAACTGAATTTCTGCACTGTAGCCATGGCAATGTACCAAAACTCTATCTAAAAAAAAAATAATAATAATAATAGTAACACAGGGGCTGGGGAGACAGCTCAGTAGAATAAGCGCTTGCCAGAGAGGCACAAAGGGCTGAGTTCAATACCCGGTTCCACAAAAAACAAACAAACAAAAAACTATAAACAAACAAATAAATAAAAACATAATACCTGGGGTTATAGCTCAGTGTGAAGGGCCATAGGTTCAGTCTCAGCACACCACCCCCCAATACTTTATTAGTTCTAATTCAGCTTTTTCTGACTAGCTTCATCTCTTAAATTTTAAAGATTCCTTTTATCTTTTTATCTTGGTCATTCTAGCTGAATGTTTTGAAAGTCAATGTATTATCCACACTATTGTCTAGTGTATTAATTCTGGTTCATAATAAATATGATAAGTAAATCTTTTGTTTTTCCTCTTGCCAAAGATTGACTAGCAAGGGCCAGCCAGACAGCGCAGCAAACTAAAGCATCTGCTTAGGTAGAGCGTGGCCGGGATTCTACTGATCCCCTCCCCATCTCACACCAAGCTACCACCCCCCAACCTCGGGGCAGCTGAGCCAGCAACTGAGACTGGGCGTGGTGACGCACCTGTAATCCCAGCAGTTGGGAGGTTAAAAACAGGAGGATCATTACGAGTCTGATCGGTGTAGTGAGACTCTGTAGACCCTGTACCAAACGCATGAAAAAAAGATTGATTAACATTAGTCATTCTTCAAAACTATCTAATATTCAGAAAGATATCAAACATTGCATAATCAAAAATGTTTACTAATTTCTATACGTGGCATAACAATACCTTATGAGATCAATTATTTCTTGAAGTCCTATGCAGTATTTATGTATGCTAGGCAATGTTTTAAATAGAAATATCAACCCATTACCCTTATCATAGAAAGTGAAGCACAGAATTGGTCTGTAATTTCCCCATATTTAAGCTTAGATGATAAGCCAAGGTTAGTAAACATCAGAAACCAGGGCATCTACTGCACTTTGTGCTTTACAACCCATCCCCAGTGCTGTTCTATGCTAATGTAAAGTACACAGCATCGGACTTCCATCACAAATTCTATACTATTAATACGGATACACAAATCTAACATTTATAGTGTTGACGAAACAGTTGGCAATGTAGAAAAATGATTTTGATGTTCATAAATCTAGGTTGGCAGTTATTTTCATCAGTTCTATGGAATACATAGTTTTCATAGTTGTAATTAAATAGCAGTGTATAATGAAGACATTGAGAAATGATCAGTGATTCAATTAAGTTTCCATAACTGGATTTGAGTTTTGGAATACAACTGATAGCATATAAATATTTTGAAGATAACACTTTATTAAGATGAATAGAGGAAATTCACACTTCTCTTGCTGTTAAATTGTTCCAAATGCTCTATCTTCACAGCAGTTTACAAGAAGCTAGCACAATGATGGATAGCAGGAAGGTTATCTTTCCACCCAGAGAGGCAGCTTCTTTTATTATTTGGTAGCTGGAATTTTAGACTGCAAAACCACAGTGAAATCCACTGTGAGAAGAGCATGCTTTTACAATGTGATTTTAATACACAGATCTCAGTAAAATTTAAAGGAATTCATCTAGAAAATGCAGGTAGTGTTAAATGGACTCACATTTAGTGTTTTCTGTTCAACTATTATCTCAGGCTAATTTTAAAAATGATTTTGTATACATATTTAGATCAGAAAACATATGGGGCAAATTTTAACAACAATGAGGGTCTTTATAGAAAATTTAAATATATCAGTTGACAAATGTGTGCACTTATTGTTTCTGTCATCATTTAAGTCATTTTAAAGTGTATACAGCAGACTAAAGCACCTGCTTAGGCAGACTGCAGTGGCCAGGGTTCGATCCCCGCCTGTCCTGCCGGCCCTGCCCATGGGTGATTGAGACTGGGCATGGCGGTGCACACCTGTAATCCCAGCACTTGGAAGGCTGAAAACAGAGAATCTGATCTATGTAATGAGACTCTGCAGACCCTGTAGACCCTGTCCTAAATACAGAATAAATAAATAAATAAATAAATAAATAAATAACAATACAAAGTGCATACGAAGGGTGGGCCAGATAGCTTAAAGAACAAAAGCGCATGCTTAGGCAAGCACTAGGGGACAGGGGTTCCATCCTCTTGCCATGCTGGCCCTGCCCCTGGGGCATACTGAGCCGGCATTTGAGACTGGGCGTGGTGGTGCACCCCTGTAATTCCAGGGCTTGGGGTGCTGAAAACAAGAGGATCACTTCAAGTATGATCTGTGCAGTGAGTCCCTGTACTAAAATATGTATTTTTTTAAAAAGTGCATATGAACTATTTGATAGCGATTTTTTGGTTCTTTATGCCAAGGAAATTAATTCATTATTTTCAAAATATTATAACTATAAGTTTAGCTTTTCACTCTGAAATTTCATTATTCAACTGTGAAAAACTGCAAGTAAAAGAAAAGTTTCTATTATACCTTAACAAAAGTTTTCAAATAAATACAGATAGGGTAAGTTTTGGTTTCCTGATAAATTGGAGAAAATAACATTTTTTATTTATCACTAATTGAGAAACTGTTTGTTCTCTTATAACTTTAATAAGAACCTCTATATTTATTTTATACTATGGTTGTCATTTGGCGTCCAACAATTCAAATATTTTCCTTAAATAATGGATGGTATAAAAGCAAATGAATCACTGAACTATGAAAAAAGATATTTTAAACTGTTTTATATTTTCTGCCTAAATACAAAAATTAATAAATTATTTCCACAGGAAAAAATTCTTCAAAAAGTAATTAACATGATTATAAAAATGACACATAAAAATTTTAAAAGTTTAAATTATGAGTAAATGAGATTAATATTTAATGCAAAACATAAAATAATTCCTTATGAAAAAAACTCACCAATAAGGCCAAGACTGTAGCTATTACATCTGTTGGAAATTTTAACATCTATCAGATATAAGGAATTAAGTAAAACCAAATATCTATATTAATTAATTGGCAATGTGCTTAAATCAGACCAAATTTCATCTAAAATACAAGTTTAAAAATATATGAAGTATTTTCACATTTTAAAATATAAAATTTTGTATTCTGAAGTCATATCCATTCATTTCTAGAGAGCTTCCTGTGGAAAATAAGAAAAATTATGGTTTACAATGTTAAACTTTTAGCATAAAAATGTATTACACAGTTGAACTTTTAAAATAGCTGCTGTGAATTAAAACAAATTTGAAATGGAAATATTAGAAATAAGTGATTAGCAAATGAAATATAGGTGTTTTTTTCTCAAGAATTTTTCTCCAGTTTATTGTGCTGTATTATGTTCCTCTATTCACTGATAATTAAAATAGAAGTTTCCTATTTATTAGAAATTGCTATTTTATCAGTAAAATTCCATACTTGAATTTGTTCAATCCCACTTGAATTTAATGTTGCAGTATACGACTGTGGCAGCACAGAGAGTGGAAAATTAACTCAGAGTTGAAGTTCAGTTCAAATTCCCAGGGGTCCAGAGGGACTGCGGCACTGAGACTCACCAGCATGAAAAGTTTTCAGGAAAACAGCACCTAGCTGAAAAATTCTTAGCCTTTTATTTGTTATCCAAGGATGTGAGAACAAGGATGCAAAAGAATTATATTTGCCTAGGAGTTTTGGTCAGGAGGTAAGGTAGAAACAGTGTGCTACATGACATGTGTAGACTTTACCTAAGCAAGTGCATCAGGGCAAGAGGAACAGAATAGCCAGAGCAAACATCTACAAGAATAATTTGTTGATTCTTCTCAACTGTTGCTCTGAAGTCCTCATCTATTCTTTAACCATGTCTTCTAAAACCTTGTGCTGTTACCCTAAGGTCCCTTCATTTTTATATTCATTTAAGTTGCTCCTCCAACCAGAATTTCCTCACATTAGACAGTTGAGGTTGTCAAACAAAACAATATTTAATTTTAGTTTCTAACAAAGATTACTCACTCTGTGTGTGTGTGCGCGCGCACGCGCGTGCTACATATGTTTTCAATGAACAAATGAAAATCTTATGGCAAAAGTAGAGAAAGAGTAGTTAAGAACATAAGTTGACACTATTCAACTGGGAGGTGTATATCAAGTCAGTAAAAAGATTGCAATGCCTATACACTTGATTTTTAATGGCCATTTAGAAATAAAGGTTACATTATGGGGCTAGTTCAGGGAATTGGAACTAAAGCAGCCATGTAGTCTAGCATCCTCTACTATTCATTCTCTGGTGATAGATGGATTAGATGTTTCCACTGACCTAACATGATGGACTAACTAACACTCAGGTGAATTGAATCAGTGTGATGCTGGGTGTGGACAGCCCATTTTAAGATTATTGCCAACTGCATTAAAAAGAGAACTGGAGGGGAAGGTAGTGTGCTGTTGAGATTGTCCTGGAGAAGCTTGTCCTGCTGGTTTTCTTGATATAAACTCAGCTGTTCTCACTGTTGGAGGAGCTTGAGTCCTCCCTATTCCTGAGGTTAGCTACGGTTCTCTTTAGGGGAACTCTGGTTCTTATTTTGACTTTTGCTTCCTCGCTCCAGTGCAGATCCCTTGGCTATTGTCAAGGATCCTTCATCCTGCTGGTACAGGCTTTCTAGCTTCCACCATGGACTTTTGGGCCTTTCCAGCAAAGATCCTCCACACAGACTTGCAGGAGACAATGTTGTGGTTCTTGACTTCCAGCTGGACTCATGGAGAACATTTCCATGGGCTCTAGGTCTTCAGCTGGACTCATGCAGGAATATTGCTGTGGAACCCAGGTGCTCTGCTGGATTCTTTGGGTCTTTAGTATGTGAACAGCTCTCCCATACTCTTTTGCTATTGACTTGGGGTGATTATTATAAAATAATTCTATAAATTATGTGTCTTGTATTAAATCCTTTCCCTGTAAACTCTGATTACAACACCTAATATGGAATAAATTCTTGTATGTCTATTTAGCTGTCTGGATAAAAACAAATATATAATGAGCGTTTAAAACCAAGTATTTGTTGTGCACTAATTTGAAGTATAACTCTAAGTTACTTATTTATATATGTGAATTTTATATGTATAAAGATTGAAATAGCAATGTAAGTATTAGATTTGTTACTAGGATCATAAACATAGACCTACAACTAGATGGAATAGAACTGAAATTCCAAAAATAAGCCCTTACTATTAAGGTCAATATTTTGTTACAATTGTACTGAAAATAGTGAGGGATTCTCTAAAGTAAAGACTCAACATGTTCCCAGGTTCAGTGGCACCAATCAGGAGAGAGGGGAGACAGAGAGAGAGAGAGAGAGAGAGAGAGAGAGAGAGTGAGAGAGAGATAGATATTAAAGAGCTGATTGTACCAATTTAATTGTCCAGGATTGGCAAGTCCAAAATCTGCCAGGTAGGCCAGCAAGCTGTAAACAAGAGATCAGTTATAGTTGAGTCCAAAGCAGTCCACTGGAAGAGTTTCTTGTCTCTTAAGAAGTCAGTGTTTGTTCAGTTCAGGCCTTCAAATGACTGGGTGAGGTCTACCCACATTATAAAGGTTAATTTGATTTTCTTAAAAGTCCACCAATTTAAATGCAAATGTCATCCAAAAATATACCTTTATAGAATAACCCAGAGGAATGTTTGACCAATGATCTAGACCCTGTGGCCCAGCCAATTTGATACTCAAAAATAATCATTGTAGATGCCAAGTTAATTAAATGAGTAAAATTCTTTTTAAAATGCAGTGCTAAAAATTTGAATATTCTCAGCCAAAGGTATAAAGTTGACCCTTTCTTTAAACCTCAGAGAAAAATGCACTCAAAGTAGATCACAGACCGAGTATAAGACCTGAAATTGTAAGTCTTGTGGAAGAAAACAGTAACTTTTCATGAATTTAGATTAGGTAAAGGTTTATCATATATATAAAAATTTTAAATCTTTTACTGCAAGTAATATTGTTAAATAAGTGAAAGAACAATCCACAGAATTGTAAAAGACACTTCAACATCATTTATCTGATAAGGTATTAGTATGCAGAACTCTGTTACCTCAATAATAAAAAGAAAAATGATAGAATCTAAAAATGGGATGAGGATCAAATAGATTTATCTCTAGAAAAATTACAAAACTTTTAATAAGCACATAAAAATGCTCAATATAGTGATATATTAGGGAAATGCAAATAAATATAATACTACTTTTGACACACTACAATGATTACTAAGAAAAGATAAATCATAAGTGTTGATTATGTTGCGGAGTAATTGGAAACCTCACATATTGCTGGTAGGAATATAAAATATTGCCAACATTGTGGGAAACAATGTCTTAAAATTCTAAATAAAAGTTACCATATATTATAATAATTCCTGTCCTGGACGTATATCCAAGAAGAAGTAAGAGCATATACACACAAAAAAACTTGTGTGTGGATACCCACAGCCTCATTTTTTCTTAACAGTCAAAAGTTGCATCAGTCCAAATGTTGACCTTTGAAAGAATAAACAAAATGTGATATATCAATATAGTAGAAAGGGCTCACCAGATAGCTCAGCAGACTAAAGCACCTGCTTAGGCAGAGTGCAGCGGCTGGATTTGATCCCTGGCATGCCCTGCTGGCCCCACCCCTGGAATGCACTGAAACTGGGTGTGGTGGCACGCACCTGGGATTCTGGTATGTGGGAGGCTGAAAGCAGGAGAATCACTACGAGTCTGATCTGTGTAGTGGGGCCCTGTAGACCTTGTACTAAATACATAAGCTTTTTTTTTTTAAAAAAAAAAACACACACACACAATAGAATAGCATCATCAAAATAAAAAGAATGCAGAATGATAGTTGGTACAACATAGATTTTTAAATTGTCATGGCAGGCACAGAATCAGTCCCCAACACAAAGGCTGCTTGGTGATTTTTGTATAACGTGTCTAGAATAGAGAAGTCTATAAAAGCAGAAAATAAATTGCCAGAGTTGCTTTGGTGAAGGAGAGTGATGAGTGATTTCTGGGTACAGGTTTCCTTTTGGGGGTGAATAAATGTTCTGAACTACATTATGTTGTGATTGCATTACTCCGAAAGTATACCAAAGCAATTAAAATGCACACTTTAATCAGTAAAATTTATAGCATATGAACTATATTCTAATGATATTAAAGAACTTTTGGGAAGATTCTGTCATGATGAGCATCACAGAAAGGGTTTCTTAGAGATTTGGTATCTAGATACTGAGAAAGAAACATGAGGAAGAGAAAGAAGAAGTGAGTCCCTGGGACCAAGTAAGGATTTGAAGCGTGGATTGAAGCCCACAGTGAGATCAAGGAGAGAGACATCAAGGATGAGGAAGGAGTTGCCAGGTGATGCTTTCTCCCTCAGCCTGGACTCACTGTGTGGAAAGAGCAGCTGAAACCCGCAGACACCCGGTGATGGTGGCAACTCTAGAGGCTTCCACAGGGAAATGCACTGGTAGGCAGGATTGGTAAATGAGGTGGCTTATGGGTTATTTGGGTTCAAAGGGCCCTCAGAGAGGGTGGTTGGTTGGTAGCCATCTTGGAAATGAGCCCACTGAGCACAGAACTCAGAACATTGGTAGGCAAGTTTCTTCTAGTGGCTCCAGGGGGCTGAGTTCCAGTTGGAAGGGCCTCAGAAAGCCAAGTTCAAGCAGGTAGGGAGCAGATTTCCAGGTGGCAGAACTACTACAGACTATGCAGATTTGTTCCAGTCTCACAGCCTGAAACCAGCCTGAACTTCAGTGGAACCAAAGGTGTAGAGCCACTGGGATTATCCATGACCCTGCCATAAAACTATGGCTGGCTTGCTGGAATTAATCAACTCAGATCTGGACTCTGTCTTCCCACCTTGTCTACCAGTGACAGCAGACATAGACACATACCTTGAAGTGGATCCTTTTTTTCTTTCTCATTTTATTCTTTCTTTTCCTCCTTATTTTTTGTGTTTTTCTTGCCTATTCTTGTTTTTCTTTTTTGGAGTATGAACATGATTCCTACCTTTTTGTTGCTGTTCTATTCTGTTCTTGTTTTTATTTCTTCCTTATCTCTTTTCCTCCTGTCTTCACTAGGTTCCAACTTTATGCCATCTTCCAGCCTTGCTTGTAATCTCTTGCTCTCCTTTTATTTCTCCATTTCCCCCTAATTTCTTCTTAAATTTTCTCCCTTGAGGGTAAAATTGCCTTTCTCAGCATTTATTTACTGTTTACAATTTTCTGGTTTATTTTAAATTTGGTTCTGTAACTACAAGTCTAGCTCATATTTTAAAGGTGGCAAATTGATAGTTACCTCACTTTGTAATTTCCCAGGCTATGATTGATGTTGTTGTTATTGTTGGTTGTATCACTTTAGCTAAAGTGATGTAATTGTTCTAATCAGTTGTTCTTCCTGGTATACCAAGACTGAGATTGCCTATGAGACATCAATAATACTATAGACCAGTGGCAAGAAACCAGGGGTTAGACCCAGTAGGCAACAGCTTCTCATCCTTAATAAATTGAAGAGGTAGGATTTTGAAATAGACTCAAAACCCAAAAGCCAGCTACAAGACACCTCTAAGAAGTACTCATTTTCTAAGAGCTCTAAGTACTGACAATAATGTAAAAAACTGTTTCTTTAATAACGTTCTTGAAAATATTCAAAATATAAATGTAAAATTGGTTTGGGGAGAGAATTTTCTAGCCTATACTGCATAAAATGTTTATAGAATAAATATTATGTAATATAAGATCATAGTTTTCTTTAAAAATCACAAGAAAATGATCCACTCAAGATACAATGAGATAATGTAAGAATATAACAGAAAAATCTGAAACAGATAATAAAGTAGGTATTGTTTAATATAGTTAAGGCTACATATAATAGAATTTTTGTGCAAAGAATTAAGTGCTACGTTGGTGTGAAGCATCCTGAAATAAAAATTGTATACTTCAGAAAATTTCTGATTTTTGAAATAAATAATCAATGCACTCGTCAAACAGTAGACTAAAGAATGTTCATGACAGAATGATCATAGTTGACTGGGAAAATTTCCCAGAATGTATCCGGATATATGACAAGAGTAAATATATGAAGGAGTCTAAGATACATGGAGGGTCATTATTGCTTTTGTGTAGATGTCCCCCCAAACCCTCATCTGATCACAGTTGGGCCTTTTCCTAGATTGCTTGACCTAGGGTGCCTGATACTGGGATTAGGTTTTGTGATGCTGTAATCAAGGGTGTGTGATTTGGCATAGTTCTTACTTTGGATACTGGGTGGGCCCATGTTGGACAGGAGTGCTACTCACCCTAAGGGCATAAAGCCTGGATAGAAGGTAAGGAGCAGAGAAAAGGCTGCTATCCTCACTTGGTGCTGGCTGCGTCACTGTTCTTCTGCCTCCTGCCTGCTGTGAAGT